>CAUYRT010026792.1:0-85716 GCA_963574885.1 Lepilemur ruficaudatus
GTTCTCCAATGTTCCTAAGAGCATTACTCACAATAGCCAAAAGGTGGAAACAACCCAAGTGTCCATCAACAAATGAATGGATAAACAAAACCTGGGGGGTGTGTGTGTGTATGTGTGTGTGTGTGTGTGTGTGTGTGTGTAGGAATATTATTCAGCCACAAAAAGAAATGAAGTACTAATACATGCTACAACATGGATGAACCTTGAAAATATTATGCTAAGTAAAATATGCCAGACACAAAAGGACACGCATTGTACGATTCTACTGCTATTACATATCTAGAGACAGAATGCAGAGTAGAGGTTACCAGGGGCTGGGCTGGGGGGATGAAGAGTTATTGCTTACTGGTTACAGAATTTCTGTTTAAGATAGGTAACAGTGATGGTTCCATAACATTGTGAATGTAATTCATGTCACTGAATTATACACTGGAAATGGCTAAAATGGGAAATTTTGTTATATGTATTTTGCCACAATAAAAATAGTAAAATAAAAAAAAAGTAAGGAAATAGCTGAACTGACAGAAAATGTGGGGGTGGGTTGTGGAGGGGAGGAGCTCACATACCCTAGGTCTGGGACAAAGAAAAAGAAAAGTGTCTGCAAAAGTCAAGAGGCTGGGGACAGAAAGAGGAAGTAAGAAGGCTCAGAGATCTCTTGAATGTAGCTGTTTTCTCTCAGCAGGCTAAGATACTCATTATTTTTAGAGAAAGTGAACATAAACTAAATGTGAATGATGAGTGACAGTAGGTGGGGCTCATTGGAGTGGGAGGAAGAGAAAAGTCATTTATTTGGGCTGCATCCTTAGCCAAGACTGCAAAACATTTTAAGCATCACCATATGGCACTGCTAATAACTGAATTGTGCACCCCTTGTTATATGTTGAACCCTAACCCCCAATGTGATTATATTAATATCTGGAGATAGGTCCTTTAGGAGGTAATTAAGGTTCAATGAGGTCATAAGGGTGGGGCCCTAATCTGGTAGGATTAGTGTCCTTATAAGAAGAGACACCAGAGATCTTGCCCACTTCCTCCATGTCCCCCACCATCTGCGGACAAGAGAGAAGGTAGCTGGCAGCAAGCCAGGAAGAGAGCCCTCACCAGAAACCACCCCTGCTGGACTTTCATCAGGGAATTCTAGCCTTCAGATTGTGAAAAAGATAGATCCCTATTGTTTAAGACCCCCAATTTATGGTATTTTGTTATGGCAGTCCAAGTAAACTAACACAAACACTGAGGTATTTACAACAGAAGTTCTGTCAACTGTTCTCTCAGAAAAAGTAACATTCTCTGCAGAATGAAATCCTACCCATCCTTCAAGTTCAAATGTCATCTCCTCCAGGGAGCCTTCCCTGATTGCTGAGTCAAAACTGATGTTTACATCCTCTGGACTCCCACAGCATTTTGCGTGGAAGATTCTTAGTTTGAGTCATATAATGGAGTTCATCAATGCTCAGTCCTGGGCCTTCTTCTCATTCTATATGTTCTCTCCAAGTCAGTGACTCATATATTTCTATCTCCACCTCCAGACTTTTACTCTCAACTCCAGGATGGCAGAGCTGACTCAGTACCTCCATGTAGGTAGCTGAAAGCACATGAAAAGCTTAATACAGATGCTCCTTGACTTCACAATGGGGCTACATCCCAATAAACACATCACGAGTCAAAAATGCATTTAGTACCCTGGTAAACCCATGTAAAGTGGAAAAATCATAAGTGGAACCACTGTAAGTCCAGATGCACCTCCATTTATGATGGAGTTGCCTCCAGATAAATGCATCATAAGGTTGAAAAATCACATTTGGGGACTGTCTGTATATCCAAAATGGAACATATTCCTCCAAGTTAAGGTCCAACTTTGGCGTTTTCAATTTTAGTGGAGAACACCTCTATCCATCAGCACTGTCTCAAGCCAGATGCTGACTTTTTGTGCATGACATCCTCTTTACCCTTGCCGCCCACATCCATCCTCAGGGAGTAGCACTGCTTTTACCTTGATCCATTATCCCCTTTATGGCTGTCTTGGTCCAAGCTACTCTTAACCCTGGACCATGCCAACAACAGCCTTCTGACTTGTCTTCCCTGCCCCCGCTCTTGGCCCCTCTGACCTGTGATCCTCAGAGCAGCCAGGCTTTCATGCCCTGCTTACAACACCTCTGTGGCCCTGCAGGATCTAGCCTCTGCCTACCTCTCCACCCTTATCTCCCCATCAGTGCTACAAATCATCACTTATTCATGCCTCCAGCCTTTGCAGGCATTAGTGCCTCCTGGAAGGCTCTTTTCTTTCTTTATCTGGTTAGTTTTTACTCATTTCTTTAAAGCTCAACTCAATTTTGAGCTAATTTTCTCAAATGAGCTTTTCCAGACCTCCCCCTCCTCTCCAATTATGGCTGGACACAGGTAGTGACATCCCCACGTTACCCTGTTACCCTCAGAGCTTTGGCCAAACCGTCACTTAGTGGTCAGCAATGAGAAGATCATTTCAAGGACATACATCCTTGTTCAACAACGCGTCTTCAGTACCTGGAACGGTGTCTGACACATACTAGGTCTTCAATTCAGCTGTGTTGCATGAATGAATAAGAGAGAGAATTTCGGCACTGCTATTTTCCAGCCATTTGACTTGTGAAAGTTACTTAATATTCCTGATTCTCAGTTTTCCAGTTTGTTAGCAGGGTTGTATAATTTTTTCTACCGAGGAAAACTGTGTACACTGTCCCGCACTCAGGGGGCCCACAGTTAGTTTGTCCCCACTCTTATATCCAAGCTGCGGAAGCCAGAGGATGCTAAGTCATCCTGGGGAGCGGGGCCTCTTGGATGACTTCCCGGAGGAGGCGGCACTTGGCCGGGCACTGAGGAAGGAGGCACAGGGCACAAACTGCGTGATGCTCGGTGGCTGGGGCGCACAGCGGCGTCCGCAGCGGAGGCCCACCTTGCAGGCCCTCCAGGCGGAAGGTGCGGTGCTCCACGGACAGGCCCAGCGCGCTGTACGGCCCGTAGCGCAGGACAACGACCGCGTTTCGCGGCATGGCCCGGCCGCAGCCCAGCCCCGGCCGCCGGCCGCTCGCCCCGCGGAGCAGCACTCGCTGCTCGGCGACGGTCCCCCGGCGCTCGGCGAGGGGCGTGGCCAACAACGGGCGCCCAAGTCCTCGCCCAACGCCCGAGCGGCTCTCGTGACCCTCGCCGCCAGGCCGACGCGCGAGGTCAGCCTGGTCGGTAACGGTAGCCGACGCGTGCGGGCCGGTGACGCCGTTTGCGTCGGGCGTGCGCTGCGCTTTCCCCGCATCTCAGGAGTCGTGTGCGCCCTGGGCAGGCAGGCGCGTTTGCGTTTCGCGTCTGCGCCGCCGCGGCCCGGGGAGGCCGCGTGACCTCCCAGGCGAGGCCGCGGTGTCGTGTGCCTCGGAAATCCTTGCGTTTCCTCCACTCTTTTGCCTGTTTTTGGATTAAGTAGATTTGTTCGTCATTCCATTTTTTTCTCTGTTTGAAAGTTGTTTTTGTTCTCTTACCAGTTAGGCCGTTTGGTGGAGACGAAGCTGTAAGTTCGCCCAGCTCCCTTTCGTTTGCTCACGTCTGCCCGTCGGAATGCGGACCTGAAGGACGTCTACCCTTTCAGGCCGCCCGACGAAGTCTCCTCGGACGAAGTCTCCTCGTCCGTGGCCACATGCAACACTCACGGAGGACCTAGGCCCGGGGCATGACAAGCCCCAAACGTGGGCGGAACCTGGACCCCGAACTGCTGCACTGCTGCGCTGGGTAGAGGCTCACGCTTCTGCACCAGTTGGTGACAGAAGCAAGGAGGACACACTGAGATTTTGGGGTTGTTTATAATAGCAGTTAGGCCAACCTAACAATCCTAATAATACCCTTGCAATTACAACATAAATCTTGAATTTCTAAAAATCGAGTTGTAGTTGATATTTTTACCATCCCTTTCAACAGAAGGATTTAAAAAAACCCTTTCCCATTAATTCTTCTCCCACTATATGCCGTTGTTGTGTTTGAATTCTCTCCACTCGTGAAATATGTTCTACTGTGACACATATTCCTTTGATGAGATGTAGTTCATACGTGGTGGGTACATAGAGAAATGATGTCAGTAGAGTTTGGACATTATTTTGAGTCATAAGTAATTTCCCCCAGCACGTTAGTGCTTTGCACCACCAAATAAGAGCCACTGAACTCCCAACACAGCTGAACCCAGCAAACTCTGGAGGAATACAGGACTGTACACAATGTCATTATTCTTCCTTTTGGTTCAGTATTGCCACATGTCCTGCCTTGGAAGGACTTATTTTCTGGTACTTTCTTTTTAAAAGGCAAAAATCCTCTATTGGCTGTATTTTTATTTATTAGAAATTTAACTTTGTTTTAACTTTGCTAAAAATTTTATGAGGATTGTTGTTTTCAAGGCTGCAAATGTTTCTTTATCTCTTGCTTTCTGTGGTTTCACTGAAAGGTGCCTATGTATAGCTTTCTTTTTATTTATCTTGTTTGGGATTTGTTGAGATTCTTGAAACTGTGAATTAAGGTCCTTCATCAGTTTTTGTAAAAGTTTGAGCCATTACTTCCTGGCATATTGCATCTGTTCCATTTTCTCACTCTTCAGGGACTCCTGTTACATATATGTTAGTCTTCATTGTATTCTTCATGTCTCTTCTCTTCTGTGTTTTCTTTCTTTTTTTCTTCCATGCCTCTTTTGAGGTCGTATGTATGTGTGTGTGTGTGTGTTTGCTCATTCATTTTTACCTGTAATCCAGTTTAGTAAATTTCTTTTCAGCTGTCTCTTAACTGATAGCAAAGCCATCAATTTGGTAGTTGATTTTAGTTATTTATTTTTCAATTCTGGAATTTTAGTTTGTTCTCTTTTCAAATCTATAGTGCCACTTTTTATGGTTATCAGTTTCTTGCCAAGTTTTTTAGGTTTGGCTTTATCACCTTCATCATAGTAAAGACAGTTGTTTTATAGTCTATGTTTGAGAATACACTGTCTGGAGAACCCCTCTGTTTCTGTAGTTTGTTATTTCTGCTGGTTTCTGTGCATTTTGTCTGGTATCCTAGAGTGCCTGATTTAATTGTGCACTGGACATTGTATTAGAAAAATTATTTGTAGAAACAGTTTGAGGCCTAGGATGATACTGTCTTCTCCTGTAGAAGATTTTTTAAATTTACTTCTTGCCAGATCCTAGTTGCACCAACAATCCACATAAACTTAATACAATTTCAGGGCTTGAGATTTTCTGAGCCATCCAGATGACTTGAAACTGGGTTGCAGCACATGTGGAGATCTATTTATTTATGTTTTATCCTTATTGCTGCCCTGCAGTTTTTTGGGGATCCTAGCCTAATGAGGCTGGTGGCTTACGAGGCCTTCCCTTCCTTGGTGGTGTTGGACTCCAGTTTTACACCCTAGTTCTGCAAGGACTCAAAAGATGCAGCTCGTCCTGTGTGCTGTCTATTCAAGAACATTAGATAGCACTGGGGAAAAAGCAGCCCCACTTGGAGGGAGCCATCCTCCAAGATCAGCCTCCCTGATCTTGATCCAATAAGCTCTTTTATGCTTTTTAAAGAAGACTCTAAAAAAAATATGTGGCAGATTTTTAAATATCTCTTCTGTAGGAAGGTTAGTCTGAATTAACTGGTCTGCCATTATCAGAAGCAGAAGTTTCCTGTTGAGAGTTTGGCTGAAGTTGTCTTAAATATACAGATCAGTATGAGGAAACTGACATCTTTCTGAGGCCTTCCTACTTGTGAACTTGGAATACCTCTTCTTCGTTTAGATTGTCTCCAATGTCTTTCAATACAATTTTCAATTGTCAGCACATGGTTCTTCATACCTTTTGTTGGATTTATTCCTGGACGCTATTGTAAATATCTTTTAAATTGTCGTTTTGTTGTTTGTTGCTGGTGTATAAAATGAAATTGACTTTTATATATTCATCTTATATAAACTACTTTGACTTTTTAAAATTATTTCTATCAATTTATTTGTAGATTCTTTTGAGCTTTCTATGTAAGCAATCACATTGTCTGCAAACAATGATAGTTTTATTTTCTTTGTTAAGCCTTTTTTTTTTTTTTTTTTTTTTTTGCTTCTTATTGCACTGGCTAGAATCTCTAGTGCAGTGATGAATAGAAGTGGTGATAGTACCTGTCCTCTCTTTATCCTGATCCAAAAGGGAAGGGAACACTTCCAGCATTCTGCTTAGGATGATGTATGTTGTGGGTTTTTTTTTTTTTCGTAGATGCTCATTGTCAGGCTAAGCTAGTTCTTTTCTAATTCCATTTTACAGTGAGTTTTTTAATTAATAAATAATATTTGTATATATTGTGAGGTATGTGGATATTTTATTACATGTATAGAATGTAATAATCAAGTCAGCGTATTTAGAGTATCCATCACCTCAATTATTTATCGATTCTACAGTTGGGGACATTTCAAATCCTCTCTTCTAGCTATTTTGAAATAGATAATACACTGTTGTGACTATAGTCACCCTACTCTGCTATTGAATATTATAACATTATAAGTAATTCCTTCTGTTAATATCCAACTGTACGTTTGTACCGATTACCCAACCTCTCCTCATCCCCACCCTGTCCTTCCCAGCCTCTGGTATCTATTATTCTACTCTCTACTGCCATGAAATCAACTTTTTTAGCTTACACATATGAGTAAGAACATGCAGTATATGTCTTTCTGTGCATGGCTTATTTCACTTAACATAATGACCTCTAGTCCCATCCATGTTGCTACAAATGACATGATTTCATTCTTTTTTATAGCTGAATAGTATTTCTTTGTTTATATATGCTACATTTTAAAAATCCATTTGTCCATTGATAGACACTTAGGTTGATTCCAGATGTTTGCAATTGTGAACAGTGCTGCAATAAACACAGGGGTGCAGGATCCCTCTGATACAGTGATATTTTTTCCTTTGGATAAATACCCAGTAATGGGATTACTGGATTTTATGGTCATTCTATTTTTAGTTTTATGAGAAATCCCCATAGTGTTTTCCATAGTGGCTACACAATTTACATTCCCACCAACAGTGGATAAGATCTTTTCTCTGCATCCTCTCTAGCATCTGTTATTTTTTGTTTTCTTAATCATGGCCATTCTTACTATGGTAAGAAGATATCTCATTGTGGTTTTGATTTGCATTTCCCTAATGATTAGTGATGATAAGCATTTTTCATATACCTGTTGGCCATCTTATTTTGAAACATGTCTATTCATGTCATTTGCCCACTTTTTATTGGGATTATTAATTTTTTTTTTTTTTACTGTTGAGTTATTTGAGTTCCTGATATATTTTGGATATTAGTCTGTTGTTCAATAGTCTGCAAATATTTTCTCCCATTCAACATGTTGTCTCTTCACTCTACTCCTTGTTTCCTATGCTGTACAAAAGCTTTTTAGTTTAATATAGTGCCATTTGTCTGTCTTTGTTTTTGTTGCCTGTGCTTTTGAGGTCTTAGCCAATGTCCTGAAGTCTTTTCCCTGTGTTTTCTTCTAGTATTTTTATAGTTTTGGGTCTTACATTTAAGCCTTTAAACAATCTTGAGTTGATTTTTGTATATGGTGAAATATAGGAGTTTTATTCTTCTGCTAAGGATATCCAATTTTCCTTGCACCATTCATTGAAGAGGCGGTCCTTTGCCCAATGTATGTTCTTAGTGCCCTTGTTGAAAATCAGTGGGCTGTAGATACATGGATTTGTTTCTGAGTTCTATATTCTGTTCCATTTGTTTATGCATCTGTTTTTATACCAATACCATGCTATTTTGGTTACAATATCCTTGTAATATATTTTGAAGTTAGGTAGTGTGATACCTCCGGCTTTGTTCTTTTTGCTCAGGATTGCTTTGGTTATTTGGGCTCTTTTTTTGCTTCCACACAAATTTTAAGATTGTTTGCTCTTTTTCTGTGAAAAATGACATTACTACTTTGATAGGGATTGCATTGGATTTGTAGATTGCTTTGGGTAGCAAAGTCATTTTAACAATATCAATTTTTCCAATCCATGAGCATGAGGTGTCTTTGTTTGTGTCCTCTTCAATTTCATCAGTGTTTTATAGAGTCTTTTTAATATGTTTTTCATATTAAAATATTGATTTTGTATCCTGCAACTTTACTGAATTTATTTATCAGATCTAAGAGACTTTTGCTGGAGTCTAGCTATAAGATTGTGCTATTTGCATAGGAGAATAATTTGTCTTCCTCATTTCCAATTTGCAATTATTTCTTTCTGTTGCCTGATTGCTCTGGCTAGGACATCCAGTACTATGTTAAATAGGAATGGTGAAAATCAGCATCCTTGTCTTATTCTAGTTCTTAGAGGGACGGCTTTCATCCTTTCCCCAGTTACTGTGGGTTTTTCATGTATGACCTTTATTATGTTAAGGTATGATCCTTCTATGCCTAGTTGGTTAAAAGTTTTTTTCATGAACTGATGCTGAATTTTATTGAATGCTTTTTCTGCATCTATTGAGATGATCATATATTTTTTTTTTTCAGACAAAGTCTCACTCTGTTGCCAGGGCTAGAGTGCCATGGCGTCAGCCTAGCTCACAGCAACCTCAAACTCCTGAGCTGAAGCAATCCTCCTGCCTCAGCCTCCCGAGTAGCTGGGACTACAGCCATGCGCCACCATACCCGGGTAATTATTTTTTCTATGTATTTTTTAGTTGGCCAATTAATTTGTTTCTATTTTTTAGTAGAGACGAGGTCTCGCTCTTGCTCAGGCTGGTTTCAAACTCCTGACCTTGAGCAATCCACCTGCCTCGGCCTCCCAGAGTGCTGGGATTACAGGCGTGAGCCACCACACCCGGCCAATCATATGGTTTTTGTCCTTCATTCTGTTGATGTGATGTATCACATTTATTGATTTGCATATGTTGAACAATCTTTGCATCTCTGGGATAAATCCCACTTGATCATGGTGTATTATCTTTTTGATGTGCTCTTGGATTCAGTTTGCTAGTATTTTGTTGAGGATTTTTGCATCTGTGTTCATCAGGAATATTTGCTTGTAGTTTTTGTTGTTGTTGTTATTGTGTCCTTGTCAGGTTTTGGTATCAGGGTAATGCTGGCCTCAGAGAATGAGTTAGGGAGAATTCTCTTCTCTAATTTTTTTGGAATAGTTTGAGGAGAATTGGTGTTAGTTCTTTGTTAAGTTTGGTAGAATTTGGCAGTGCAGCCATCCAGTCCTGGGCTTTTCTTTCTTGGGAGACTTTTTATTACTGACTCAATCTCAGTACTCATTATTGGTCTCTTGGGATTTTCTGTTTCTTCCTGATTCAATCTTGGCAGGTTATATGTGTCCAAGAATTTATCCATTTCCTCTAGGTTTTGCAGTTTGTTAGTGAATAATTGTTCCTAAGTCTCTGATGATCCTTTATATTTCTGTAGTATCAGTTGTACTGTCTCCTTTTTTATTTCTAATTTTTTTTTATTTGGTCTTTCCTCTTTTTTTCTTGGTTATTCTAGCCAGTGGTTTATTGATTTTATTTATCTTTTCAAAAAGTCAACTATTTTGTTGATCTTTTCTATTTTGTTTAGTCTCCATTTCATTCTGCTCTAATCTTTATTAGTTTTTTCCTTTTACTAATTTTGAGTTTGGTTTGTTCTCGCTTTTCTAGTTCCTTGAGATGCACCATTAGATTTTTTCTGTTTGAAACCTCTCTTTTTTTTAATGTAGGCATTTATTACTATAAAATTCCCTCATAGCACTGCTTTTTATCCCAAAGGTTTTGGTATTTGTATTTTGATTTTTGTTTCAAGAATTTTTTTATTTCCTCCTTAATTTCTTCTTTGACCAAGTGCTCATTCAGGAGCATGTTGTTTTAATTTCTATGTATTTGTACAGTTTCCAAAGTTTTTCTTGTTGTTGATTTCTAGTTTTCTTCTGTTGTGGTCTGAGAAGACGGTTGAGATGATTTTGATTTTTAAAAATATGTTAAGACTTGTTTTGTGTCTTAATATATAATCTATCCTGGAGAATGTTTCATGTGTTGATGGGAAGAATGTGTATTATATAGATGTTGGATGAAATGTCCTGTAAACTTCTGTTAGATCATTTGGTTTAAAGTGCAGTTCAAATTCAGTATTTCTTTGTTAATATATGTCTAGGTAATATGTCTAATGGTGAGAGTGGAGGTATTGAAGTCCCCAACTATTATTGTGCTGGAGTCTATCCCTTCTTTTAGATTTAATAATATTTGCTTTATATATTTGGGTGCTCTTATTTTGGGTGCATATATGTTTAGAATTTTTATACCTATTTGCTGGGTTGATCCCTTTATCATTATATAATGGTCTTCTTTGTCTCTTTTTCTGTTTTTGACTTAAAGTGGGTTTTATCTAATTCAAATATAGCTACTCCTGCTTATTTTTGGTTTCAATTTGCATTGTATATCTTTTTCCATTCCTTTACTTTCAGTCTATATGCATCTTTACAGGTGAAGTGAATTTCCTGTAGGCAGCATATAGTTGGATCATAATTGTTTATCCATTCAGCCAATCTGTGTCATGTAAGTGGACAGTTTAATCTGTTTACATTCAAGATTATTATTGTTATGTGAGGTCTTATATTAATTAATTTCTGGTTGTTTTATATATCCTTGCTCCTTTACTTCTCTCATTGTTTATCATCGTGGCTTAGTGGTTTTCTGTAGTTATAACATTTGCACCCTTTCTTTTCCTTTTTTGTGTGTTTATTCTACCAGTGGGCTTTATACTTTCATGTGTTTTTGTTTTCTTTTCTTTTCTTTTTTCTTTTTTGAGACAGAGTCTTGCTCTGTTGCTTGGTAGAGTGCCATGGCGTCAGCTTAGCTCACAGCAACCTCAAACTCCTGGGCTGAAACGATCCTCCTGCCTCAGCCTCCCAAGTAGTTGGGACTACAGGTGTGCACCACTACACCTGGCTAATCTTTTATATTTTTATTTGCCCAGCCAAATTTCTTTCTATTTTTAGTAGAGACAGGGTCTCACTCTTACTTAGGCTGGTCTCAAATTCCTGAGCTCAAGCAATCCTCCCACCTTGGCCTCCCAGAGTGCTAGGATTACAGGCATGAGCCACCACGCTTGGTCACTTTCATGTGTTTTCATGATGGTAGATAGCATCCTTTCATATCCAGGTGTAGGACTCCCTTAAGCATTTCTTGTTGGGATAGTCTAGTGGTGATGAATTCCCTCAGCTTTTGCCTGTCTGGGAAAGACTTTATTTCTCCTTAATTTATGAAAGATAACATTGCTGGGTATAGCATCCTTGGCTATACATTTTTTTCTTTCAGTACTTTGACTATATCATCCCATTCTCTCCTGGCCTGTTCTGCTGAGAAACCCACTGTTATTTGAATGGGGGCTCCCTTATAAGTGACTAGATGGTTTTCTCTTGGTGTTTTTAGAATTCCCTCTTTTTCTTTTTTTTTTGACTTTTGAGAATTTGACAATAATGTGCCATTAAGAAGACCTTTTTGAATTGTATCTATCTGGGGGTCTCTGAGCTTCCTGTATCTGGATGCCTAAATTTCTTACTTGACTAGGAAAGTTTTCAGCTATTATTTTTTAAAATAGGTTTTCTGTCCCTTTGGTTTCCTCTTCATCCTCTGGGACACTGAAAATTCAAATATTTGGTTGCTTTCTGGTGTTCCATATGTCACAAAGGAACATATGGAATTTGCTCATTTTTTAAAAATTATTTTTTTCTTTATTGTTGTCTCATGAGGTTATTTCAAAAGATCTGTCTTCAAGTTCTGAATTCTTTCTTCTGCTTGATATAGTCTGTTGTTGAAGCTCTTGAATGCATTTATTTCATTCAATGAATTCTTCAGTTCCAGAATTTCCATTTGGATCTTTTTATGATATCCATCTCTTTGGTAAATTTATCATTCATATCCTGAATTGTTTTTCTGATTTCTTTGTATCATTTATCTGTTTTCTCTTGTGTCTCACTGAGTTTCTTTAATATCAATATTTGAAATTTTTTGACATTTTATAAATTTCTTTTTGATTGGGATCTGTTGCTGGAGAATTATTGTGTTCCTTTGGAGCTGCTGTATTTCCTTGCTTTTACGTGTTTCTTGTGTTCTTACATTGATGTCTGCACATCTGATCTAAGAGTTGCTTCTCCTGATGTTTCGGATTTGCTTTCCTAGGAGAAGATTTTTCCTGAAGATGTGTCTATGATGTTGGTTGGGTAGGGCACTGTAGCTCTGATTCTGGGTGCATGCAGTAGTGTAGTCTCTGTATAATTTCTTCAGCTGTAAACAGCATCAGTTGTATCTATGATTTCCTTAGTGGCTTAATGTGCAGTTTTTAGTGGAGTCTGTCAGTAAAAGTTTTACTGGGGATAGGGATACCAGGTGGGCCAATTCTTGGGCCCCAGTGGTGGTAGTGGCAGGCTGAACATACCTCTCCTTGGGCCCCAGGATGGTGTATAGTTGCACTGGTGTTAATGGATCCAAGAGGGCTGATTCTTGGGTCTCCAGGTGGCTTGCTCAGGTGCTGGCAGTGGCAGTGGTGGACTGGGCATGTAGGCAAGTTCTGAGACCCCTAGGCAATAGGTATGCTGTGGGTGATGGCAGTAGCAGTGGCAGGACAATCCACAGGCTCCCAAGTGGTCCACACTGGTATTGGCAGTGGCTGCCCCAGGCCCACAGGTGTCAAGTGTGGGTGGGTTCCAGCTGAGGTGGCAGTAGCAGGTTGGGGGGGCCCATCCTCAGACCCCCGGCATGAGTGCCCAGGTGCCAATGGTGGTGGGTGGGGCAGGGCAAATCCCATACCCCTGGATGGCATGCTTGGGCACTGAGGTGAGTGATACAGCCAGGCTGGGTAGGCCTGTCCTTGGGCCCCCTGATGGTGTGTGCTGATTGTGATGGGCAGAGGTGAGGTGATCCCCAGGTCCCTAGCAGAGTGCTCTGGTGGGGGCAGCAATGGCTGTTCTACAGCCCTGCTGCTGGGGAGGGTGGGGTTGCTTTCAGTGGCAGCAGCGATAGGCAAGTTACTGGAGTATACTCCCTTCAACCCCAATTGACAGCTGTGGGTAGGAAAGCCTGCCCTGAGGGTGCTTGTAAATGCACTGTGGTCTCACTGCTGGGGGTGGCAGTGTCACTGCCAGTGGCTGTGTGCTTCAGCCCTGATAGCGACAGCCAGCAGCAGCAGTGGCTGTGGATGGGGGATGTCAGTGGGGCTACAGGGGTGTGGTGATGCAGAGGCTATTGGTCCCCAGGGCAGGATGCAGTCTGGTGGGGGCTGGGCTCCCAAAATGGCACCTGGCTGTAGCTGCTCAGGACTCAGCAGGTGTGTGGGACCCAGTGTGGGCTCCCTCCCTCTGAAGCTGTGGTTATCTGTGGCTTACAGTTAGCTCCCTGTTTTAGTCTCAGGGCCCTCCCTTTGTTGGTTGAGGGGCTCTCCCATGGTAGAATTGCAGGAGTCCATGCTGGACATGGGAACCACTGGGGCCTCTCACTTACCCTTTCCCCACACTGGGGAGCCCAGCAGGTTGCCTTGCTTTGCCCTCCGTCCTTGCTTTGGGTGTTTGCTGTCACTTCTCTATTGAATTCCAATGTTCTCTTCTAGTCAAAGAGTGATTATCTGCTCACTGTTTTGGTTCTTCTTTGCAGAGGAGACAAGTACCAGATGCCTCTAGTCAGACCTCTTGAAGCCCTGCCATGAGGTTTTCTAAAAAACTGAATTATGAATGACTGTTGAATTTTATTGAATACATTTTAATGATTGTAATAAGCCTAATATTTTTATTCTTTATGTTGTTAATGAGTGAGTGACATGTAGCTATTTCTAATATTAAACTCTTTTTGGATAAACCTGACTTGGTCATAGGTGTATTATTTTTTTCATATACTGTTAGAATTTGTTTGCTTATATTTTGTTTAGGATTTTTGCATATACATGCATGAGTGGAATGAACCTGTAGTTTTTTTAAATTGTATGTCCTAGTCTGGTTTAGGTATTAAGGTAAAACTAGCCTCAGAGAATAAATAAGGGAGTATAGAAAGAGAGGGTGTATCCCCTTATTTTAAATATAATTGAAATGATCAGTTCCTTGAAAGTTTGGTAGAACTTGTCTGTAAGACTTTATATTCCTACCTCCTTTTATTTTCTCTGAGGGAAGATTTTAAACTACTGCTTCAATTTACTTAAGATTTATAAGACTATCTGGAAATTTATTTATTCTTACATCAGTTTTGATAAATTGTATTTCTCTAAGAATTTTTCTATTTGTATCTATGTTTTCAAATTTATTAGCATACAGTAGTTGATGTATTCTCTTTTTAATGTCTGCTTTATTGAAGTTATGTTGACTTTTTATTCATAATATTATTTATTTCTGACTTTCTTTCTTTTTTGTTTTTGACTGGTTTTACCAGACTTGTCTGTTTTGTTAGTCTTTTGAAACAACCAACTTTTGCTTTGTTTAGCTTCCCTATTGTTTTGTTTTCTCTTTTATTGGTAGCTGTTTTTGTCTTTATTATATTCTTCTTTCTACTGTCTTTGAGTTTACTGTTTGGTTCTTATTCTTACTTTTTAAGTTACACTTAGGTCATCAATTTTCAGTGTTTCTTCTTTCCTGATGTAATTATTTAAAGCTATAAAGTTCCCCTAGCCAGTTTTGCTATATCTCAGAAGTTTTTTTGTTTTGTTTTGTTTTGTTTTGCTTTTTGAGACAGAGTCTCGCTCTGTTGCTCAGGCTAGAGTGCTGTGGTACCAGCCTAGCTCACAGCAACCTCGAACTCCTGAGCTGAAGCGATCCTACTGCCTCAGCCACCCGAGTAGCTGGGACTACAGGCATGCGCCACCATGCCCAGCTAATTTTTTTCTATTTTTGGTAGAGACGGGGTCTCACTCTTGCTCAGGCTGGTCTCGAACTCCTGAGCTCAAACGATCCATCTGCTTCGGCTTCCCAGAGCGCTAGGATTATAGGCGTGAGCCACCGCGCCCAGCCTATCTCAGAAGTTTTGATATAAAATATCTTTATCATTCTGCTCAAAGAATTTAAATTTCCATTATAATCTATTCTTTGACCCAGGAGTTTTAGAATCGTGTGTTTCTTCAATTCTGGAATATTCTTAGCCATTCTCTCTTTGAACAGTGCTTTCCCCCAACTCTCTTATCTCTCTTTCCCGAACTCCTACGTGTGTGTTGGAACTCCTTATATAACCTTCCCTGTATTTCTTTAATGATTCCTTTAATAATATTAAACATATTGTTAACATAAAAACATACAGAGATAAATTTCTCAGTAAAAATGTTTTCTGGGGGAATAATATACAAGAAGTAAGATTGCAATCCAAGACGTACATACAGACCAGGTGACTTTTGGTATGTGAGAGAACAAAGGAAAAGGTAAGGTTTTATTAAGGAAAGGAGAAGTTAGGGGATGGGTATGTTCACCCTGAATGGGTGTGCTGTGTGCCATCTGGGGTATGGACACGCTTGAAGCTCTGACTTGGGTGGGGCAAAGGCAACATATGTAACCTAAACATTTGTACGCCTGTAATATGCTGAAATTAAAAAAATAACAAAGTACTATGCAACCATTCAAAAAAAAAAAAGTTAAACACCAGTTGTTTTGAAATGAAGTTCATTGGCCCTGACAGCATCTGACAAGAGCTGGTGAGTTCTGATTGGCCAGTGTCAGTGGTTGTTAGGTGGGATATGTGGTCTTGGGGTTTGGGATTGGGCTTGAGAGACGGTGTGTCAGGCAAGTATTCTTGCAATAAGAGGCTAGTTGTCCTTGTGCTGTGAGTGTTCCTTATGCTGCTGGATGTTCTTGTGTGACTTACATAGTAAGCTGTGGTTTGGAAAAATTTCTTGTGCTCGTTCCTGTCATCAGACAACTCTTGCATGAGAGCCCTCCCTTCGTGGCCTCTGGCTCCATTTTGCCAGGGTTTAACACTCTACTTTGAATCTTATAACTTTCACAGTACTTATTTTATAGTTTCTCTCTGATTCATCTATTACCTCCAGCCTTCGTGATGTTAATTCTCCTGTTTGCTTCATCTGCCACTTTCCCTCAATGTCAGTCATTTCTGGTGTTGTTTGTATTTTCTGACTGTAAACTCACCTGCAAGTGTTTACCCCCTGTGGGTGTTCGGTGTGCCCAGCGTGGAAAGTGGTTTTGTATTTGATTCTGATGAGGTCCTTTGAGTCTTACTGACTCAGACCAATTTGGCTTTTAAAAATTATTGGCTTGGAGAGCCTGCTTATAAGTTGTATAAATTCAGACTCCTCATCCACATATGGCATAAGTTTTTGGTTTTAATTTTTCATGGATATCTTTTTCCCCCATCTACAGTCCCGAGTGAATGACAAGCTTCCTCACTCCTCTCCTGGGCTGATGAGAAAAGTTTTTCTAGTCCTTGTCATGTGGTTGTGACACCTCTGGGAGGTCCTGGCTTTGTGCAGGGAGTTTAGCTGCTTCCCCAACCTTGTTGGGCTGTTATGTCTTCTCAACTCGCAGGGATGGCCAGCCCAGCTGGGGCCACTGGCATCTGTGTCTCGTCTGGTATGCCTTCAGCTCCTGCTTACTGCCATGCTCTGACGTCATTCTTTTTTTCTGGAATGTGAGGATTTGTTTTATTTCTTTTGAATTTGACTGTATATTTAAGAGAATTTCCTGCTTTGTATGTGCGTTTTTGTAAGAGGGTTTCTTCTGTATCAACTCAGCCTGCCAGATTGCTGTTCCCTAGTGTAAGAAATAGAGACCAAGAACAGGGTCTGGGGTCCACTGGCATATAAGGGACAGAAAGAGGAACCCCTGAAGGAGATGGAGGCAGATGGTAGGAGAACAAGGAGAGAGCTGGTCCCTGGGAATCAAGGGAGAACAGAGCTTTTGGAAAGGTCCTTTTATATGGTGTGAGGCCAGCTTTTCCCAGGGATGGCATGTTGTTTATCCTGCAGACTCAAGAGACGTCTTAGACAGGAACACTCAGAGAAACTCTAAAGCAGGGAGATCAGCTGCATTTATAAAGGGAACCTAAGGCACCCCTCTCCCTAACCTCCTGACCTAACCTCCCCTCTCCTCTCCTCTCCTCCCCTTCCCTCCTCTCCTCTTTTTCCAAGAACTGCTTAATAGTAATTTGGAAACTTTCTAGTTACTCTTGTGAACCTAGGAGGACTCTCCTTGCCTCTTGTCCCCACATCTACCCCACTGGGAGCGTCAGGTTATTTTGTACCTTGGGGGTTGGCTTGCCTGTTTGTGCCTCTCTCGGCGTTTGTCTCTTCACATCTGGTTATTCGGGGCCACCTGCAACATGTGATAAATAAGAGCAAACCCACATTACTTTGATCTTGTTCTTCCTTTTTCCCTCCACTCCCCCTGGAATGTTCTTAGCCATTATCTCTTTGAATAGTGCCTTTCCTACATTGGAATCTTTCAAATCCATACACTTTAAGGTTCTTTGTAGGCTCAAACTGGAAAGCATTTGGGCTTCTACTTGGGGGAATCTCAGTTCTGACTCTGGATTTTTGTGGCTGTGGAGGGCGTCTTGCAGCTTGGGGTCCGTCTGTGGCATGAGCAGGGCAAAGGAACCTAGGTGTGCTTGTGTCTGTGAGCCTGTGACAAGAATGCTAGGTTTTCACTCACTTCCTAAATTTTTAAAAATGACCATCTCATATCATCTCTCCACAATCCTAGAAGGGAGCAGTGCTGATATCAACATTCCAATTGTATAGATGACCAAAGACTAGAGAGGTGAAGTGACTTCCCCAAAGTCCACAGCAAATTAGAAATAGAGCTGGATTTATGGTCCAGGCGTCCCGCCAACGAGCCTGGTGCTTTCCCCTCCTCTCCATGCTGCCTAGGCATGGTCGTGCAGGCTTAAGAGGAGACACCCATCTCTACACCCAGGTTTCTGCCAACCTGATCACCAACATTCCTCGAAGCCTCCCTACCCCTGACCCCCACGCATGGTGGCATGCCACACATTGAGAGAGACTCTGTTCCCTCCTCCCTTTTCTCTCCTGGCCTCTGTATCTCCTAGACGTCAGCTACTGCTGCTGGCAGACCCCAAAGACAAATGAATTGTTGACTCAGCTCAGAGAACTTACAACATTATATTTTATAGTATTTCTGGGTGGAAACAATGGCTAACATCATCTTTCTTGGCATTACCTTTTATTGAATACAGACTTACATCTTTAAATAATTTATATATAATGCTTTCAATATACAGGTCTTTAATCATATATATAGTTCTTCAAAGCACAAAACTATAAATTAAAATTGAAAGGCTATACACATATACATATTGCCATAAATCTAGAACTATTTTATAAAAATAGAACTCAAATATTAACTTTATATATTTTAGCAACTTAGCAGTATTGTAAGGTGGCCACATACATTTTCATTATGCATCACTCTTCCAAAAGACTGTCTCATTTTCTGTCTCTTTGGGGACACCTGGGGCTGACTCCTTTCCCAGGGTCCCCACAGAGATAATCATGGCCATGGCTCAGCATTGCCTTTGCAGAAAGTCTCAGTGCACCCATCGCTTCCTGGAGGGGGAAGACCAGCTTCCAGCCCCTCCTCAGAGAGAGGAGGTGATCCCTCCTGCCAAGCTTCTCTGCCATTCACACTTCTTGAAGTGCATGGTTTGATGTCTGAATGTACAGAGTAAGTTACCTTTCCCTATGCTTGGAGACTAGAAGATATGAATTTGGGTCTGTCACATCAGTATAAAGAGCTTAAAAGAAAATCAGCCAAACAATGCCCATTGGGCTAATGTCCTCCGGAAGGTAGGCACTGCTGCCCACCCTCTCATGCAAGGTCCTTTGCACACATGCTCTCTGATCCTCATAGCCTTGCAAGATGGAGACATTCCTGTCCTCATTTGACAATGTAGGGAATTGAGTTTCTGGGCATTTATGTCACTAGGCCAAGCTCAGCAGGGCTGCCTGACCCCAAAGCCAGAGAGCTCTCTGCCTGCCCAGAAATCCACGGACAGAAACGAGAGAACTTGGATCTGCACTGTGGTCCTTTGGTGAGAACAGACAAGTGGCTTTGGAATGGGCAGTCCGCCTGCCAGTCCCCAGACACCCTTGGGACCCTTGGACTGCAACTTCCCAAGGGGAGCAGGAAGGTGGCTTTGGGAGGGTAGGAGCATGGACCTACAGACCAGTGACTTGACTTTGTTCCTTGGAAGAACAAAGTCCACATCTGCCACCCCATCCAATAGAAACCCTCCATCTAAAACCAGGGCCCAAGGAGTTCCCTGCTTGAGGCTGCTGGTGTTTCCAAAGAGCCGAGCAGCAGTCAGCTCTTGGCCCACCTCACATCCACCCACCTGTGGCAGTCCAGGCCATGGTGTGAAGAGCTTCCCTGGGCCAAGTGGAGTGCTCAGAAAGACACGGACCGCAGAACTGCGAGCGAGGGAGCTCTTCCAGGAACACATGGTGGGGAGAGTGGGACTAGCAGCGAGAGAGCCCAGCTCTGCGCCGCCCTCTGCTTTCTGCGCTTTGCACGTTTCTCGTTGCTGTCCTGGTCCCTTCCATTGCCCTTTTAGATGTTCCATAAAAATGTGCCCCATGGGAAGAGACTCTCACACCTCCTGTACCACCCCAGGCTCGCGAGACACACTCAACTCTGACCCCGCTGGGCCATCTGTCCTGCCTCCTGCTGGGGCTGGCTCTGGGCAAGCTGTTCCATCCTCCCAGCCTGCTTGCTGCCAGCTGTCCCCTGGGTCCTGAGGCCACTGGAGAGCCCTGCTCTGGGCTCCTCCACTCGGGTTGTAGTCAGAATTCCTGGACAGCATCCTCCAAATAAAGGAGCCCGGCTGTCTAAGGATGTCTTGCTTGGGCCACTGAGATCGTTTTCTGAAATTAACGTCAGGGTGGTTTTCTTAAAAACCTGTTTCTTCAAAACAATGACAAAGTAGAAAAACCAAAGCAACCCTCATGTACAGTGTGGAGGAGAGTGGGAAAGATGCAGAAAAATGCAAATGCTGGGTCCAGGGGAAGCACCCAGTCCTCCCTAATCCACCTGTGCGAGGTGCCGCCTGCCCCGGGCCGTGTGCTTTACTCATCGTGGACCTCCCTGGTGCTGCCTGGGAGCAGAGAGGGGCACCAACTCCAGGGCAGTTGCAGATAATCTTCTCCCCTTTCAAAGTAGCTAGACGCAATTTTCTGAACTCAGTGGGAGGCTGCCCCTGGGAGCAAAGCGGGTGTTTGTGGGCCACCCAGGTCACTGTATTTTAAATGAATGTGGGCTGTGTGTGGTGTGTGTCGGGAAGCGGGTGCTGGCAGGACTGTGTGGTTCAGTGGAGGCACTGAACGCCGTAATCAAAATGATTTGAATCTAAAAACAAAGCCTTCTCCTCCAGAAGAGGTAATGACCCAGAGCTGCCTCTTCCTTCATGATTCACTTAGGTACACTGCATGTACACTGCATGTAATCGGGTGACTCTTTCGTTGGGCAGAAACATCTCCTAGACACGCTAGGTCCTGCTGAGGAAAGAAACATGAACATTAAGCTTCTGAGGACCACAAAGGGAGGTCCTCAGTGTGGCTGCCCCACCTCACCCAGGCCACCTCCAGGCTGGTCTCACTGCTGAGTGCAGAGGGCACCCTGAGTGACAGTTTTCATGCATAGCCTGGGACCCTTTCCTACCCGCTCTCCAGCTTGGTGTGATGCTTCCACATGGTCTGTGAGTTGGGCCCTGAGGTTGGGGAGCTGCAGGAAGCTGGGGTGAGGGATGGGCACAGGGGCTTGGCAGGGTCTGGGGCTGCAGAGGCGGCGCTTGGGAGGAGAAACCTAGTGGCAAGAGTCAAGGTTGGTGCCCCTGGCTGGGCCTCACGGCTTTTTCCTTTGTTGCCGGTGGCTTGCCCTCGGCAGGCTGCGGTGGACTGCAGAGGTCTCTCATGTCAGCGAGGCTTTCTTGTACAGCTTTCACAAACTTGGTAGAAGAGGTCTCTTTGCAGCTGTGAAAGCTGGAGATGCAGAAGAGGATGGTCTCTGGCTGGGGGTTGTAGCAGGCACCATACCCGTTGGGGACCACAGGACCATAGCAGCAAAACATCTCCATGCTTGTGGGCACCTGGATAAGAGGACAGGTCAAAAGCTGCCTGCTCTGAAATGCAGCCTGCGTTCCAACACCCAGGGTTTTGGCTGTGTCTTTGCTTCCCTGACTATTTGCCACTGGGGGGGTTTAACTGAATTAACCAAATCGACCAATTGCTTCAGCGTGAATGGACACAGCCAGAGTCATAAAAACAAACATATCGAACTGCAGGTATTGGAGGGAGAGGGGCCTCAAGCCCACTCCCGGGTGTGCAATCTGCTCTACTTGTGGAGCTGGAAGCTCCCAGAATGATCTGGTGTGGATCTCGGGCTGAATCTCCCCTTCACCTGGGGGCAGTTTGAGGCACAGGAGCAATCAGGGTAATTTACTAAATGGCACCCTGGTGGCACCCAACAGTTAGATGCTTCCCAGAGGGAGTAATTTATGAACTGGAGGAAACCTGGCCCATCCTCTCTGTCGATTTCCCCGGATCCTTAATTACTGTCAGTACTGCCTGACTGCTCTGACGTGCTCCCCACAGCCCTGCCACGCACAATTACCCAGTGCTGTGCGTTTCACAGATTGCCATCAACTGGAGTTTTAGTTATGCACCTAGTATGTTTTGAATTCAGAGTGCTGAGATTTTGTAATCTGTATCACAGATCAAGAAAAGTGTGTTTCTGAAGGCATTCAAGCCATAAATGCTACTTTCTGGTTGGGAAATAACAACAAAATCCCCACACCCCAAATTAATTTTATTAGCTGGACTTAGGGGAAAACAGAAAGGATCCTGTGCAGGTGCAGGGTCTGGTTTGTTTTAAACCCACAGGTTTCTTGTGCTGTGTATTCGGGCCTTCGGAAGTGACACTGGCCATTTTAATGGGGCAGAACAAACCATTAGTCTTGCGAATAGAGTCACCGCATTGTCAGATAAATTTGCCGTGCAAACAGCCGAAGGCCATAAAGCCATTCCAAACACTTTTTGCCCATGGATGGTTTCCTGAAGAATTTATGTTGTTGTGTTCTGCCCTGGTTTATTCGTGTCTGTGTGCTCACTGCCCTAATGACAGAATCAAATCACTGAGTGGGCTCTTGTCCTCACACACAGCTTTCTCAGCCCCTTTTATTGCCCACATCCAGCTGTTTGCAGTGAGGTGGAGGGTTAATAAATTGACAATTGTGGAGTATTTCCTAAACTCTCCTTGCCCTAGTGGATTTCATCCTGTCTTTGTGACAGTGGTCCTCCAACAGAACCAGCCTGTAGCACTGGTTAGCAGACATTAGGCTGCCAGCTCATCTCCTGCGTGACTCTTTATAATAATACCCGTGACCTGTTTGGAGGGCCCGTCGGTGCCAGGCACCGGGCTGGGCGTTCTCCTACCTCATCATATCTGGCTCGGCCAAGACTGCACTCTGGACCCATCAGGTGTCAGAGCCCATGGTCCCTGGAATACCCCTCTTGGGTCATAGATTGGAAAGTGGCACCGCATAATGGTTGGGGTGCCAGAATGGGTGTGTTCTCATCCTGTCTCCACTTGGGCTAAGGAGGAGCCTGTGATTACTCCCATTTAGAAAACGGGGAACCACCTCCTAATCAGCACATATATCATTTTGCTGAAAGTCACGTGGCTCATCAGAGGCAGAGGTGGGACCCACCTGACTCCCGCCAGGGGCTTGTAACCACTGAGCTCTTTGGAAAGCTCACTGGTTACACTACTCTCGGGCGATGGCCACACGCGGGCTGTACCTGGCTGGTGGAGAGGACAAACTGGTTGCTCATCAGATATGTTTCATCCGTGAATATCTCTGGCAGCTCCTTGCACACGTCCCGGGCCAGCTCCCGCAGCGCCAGCAGGTGGTTGTCGATGGCCATCCCTGTTATGGCCTGGGTCGTTGGGGACAAAGAACAGGAGATGAGATGTGGGCTCTCCCACACCTCTTCCCTTCCTCTCTAGTCCACAAGACTAACGGTGACTCCAGTAGCCACAGCTCGTGCTTGTCCAGTGCCTGCTGCCGACAACGCCTATGAATGGCCGCTCGGGACTGACCCCTTTACCACACTGTCTCTGCTCCTGGGGCCCTTGCATATTTCTACATGCATAGAATAAGTTCAGAGCAGGTTGGGTTCTAACTTGAGAAATCTGAGTTAAAGGCAAGTGGGTCTGAGAACCCGCTATACACCAAAACCCATTGCCACACGGTGTTTTAAGTGGAAAGAGTGGGGCTGGCATGGCCACGGTCATTACAGCCTGCTCTGAGAGGGAGTAGGCGAGGGGGCCGAATGGTGGGCCCAGGGACTGCTGGGTCCCACCCAAGCATCAGGAAAGGCATCCCAGGCTATCCTGGGCAGACTCTCCCAACCAACATTTTATCCTGCAGCGGGAGCCCAAGAAACAAGGCATAGAGGGCATCAGGTCTGTTTCTCAATCTTGCTCGCAATTTCATGGGCTCAGGATCAGTTAAATGAAACTGGATTCATAACCTAAGAAATCTATTTGAGACTGGAACTACACATCTTAGCAGAGGCTCAGCTGACAGTTTCAAGGGGAAAGAGCTAGTTGAATGATGAAGGATCTTTTTATCATAAGATATTTAAACTGTAATCTAAGGATAGGATAATAGCAGTGAGGGCTCCAGAATTTCAATGCAGGAGGGGTTTGGGGGGATGGTGAGGCTGGAAGTGGGGCCAGGGTACCCATTCCACATCTCTCCCACTTGAAGCTGGATGTGTAGTATGCACACTGATTCTTTTGGACTACATGTTTATTTGGAGCAATTCTGGGGACCGATGGAGACTCAGGGGGCCGCCCCTTACCTGTAACAATAATTTTTGGGTGAATATCAGGATAATTGTGAGTAGCTCTTGGGGTTTCACGGTTATGTCAGATGGCCATGCTGCCGTTGAAGCCCCACAGAGGCAGAAACCTCCCATCACAATGTACTTGGCTTAGGTTTACAAGGCATGTTTGGGATTTGACATCTGTTCTCTTTCAGCTGAGAATGAATGCATGAAGATGACTCAGAGGCTGCAGTCTCTCTGAACGCACCTAATGATAGGCTGGAAAGACGTAAGTTACAAAACCACAGCTCACTTTAGATGTGTCCCGTTAGGATAGAGGGGAAGAACTTTGAGTCCATCTATGAAGTAGACCGCTCTGTTAATGTCTCTGGGTACCTCTGTGTAATCTCTGATTTGTGTGGGTCCATAGAAGCAGCTGCTCTGTAGCCAGCTCACCCCCGTTTCCACCACCTCTGAGCTAACTGTAGCAAGAGGGGTTGCGTTAACAGATCATTTGCTCATGGCTGGAGCCATGAGTAGTAATGAGCAAAATGACTCAGCCTTCAGTCTTTCATTCATTCATAGGGAATCTCAACTGAGTGCCTACAATATGCCTGATGCTGCCCGGTCCTAGAGTCACAGAGAACAAGACTCAGTCCTTGTGGAGCTCACGGTGTCACGGGAGACAGATTTTCATCAACCAACCAAATAAACATATGATCAAAAACAGAAGTGAGTGCTAGGAAGGAAAAGCACAAAGCGCTGGAATAAGCCCTGGGGGAATTGGACCACCTTGCTTGCCCGCCATTGGAATTGACTTCTCCAGGACCACTGCCAGCTGCACTTACCAGTCATCAGGAGGTTTTCTTGCTGCTTCTCCCTTTCCCCCACCCCAAGGCAGACCAGGCACCAGATCCATCTGCCAAGCACCCTGATATCTGTCCTCTCCCCACCCCTTCTCTTTGATTCAGTTGCTCTTATCAAGTCAAAATCATTAACACAACAGAACCCTATTGCAATGCTTTTTCCTGGAAATTTTCATAAATTTAAATTTGTTATCAAAGTTATATATTTATATGGTTTACAAATCCAAATAAGCCAGAGGCTTAGGTTACTTTGCCAGCTCTGAGTTCCACTCCACAGCGGCAACCCCTCGCAGCCCTCTTTAGCTGTTTCTTTCTGGCATTTGCTTTCATTGTTCCAAATTCGTGTTTAGACTCCCACTGCTGCATTTCTCCGTTTCACCCATAATCTTATCATAGAAGGTAAAACTTTAGCTCCTTATGCCCCTGCTGCCCCAACACGTCTGCTCTTCCATCCTCCTAGTAGAACTGTGTTTTAATTCTTTGTTGTTTGTTCAATATACATTGTAATCACATATAAAGATCTATATACATGCTTATAATTGAGCAAGTATTCATACCTGGGTCATGTAGTATACTAGGATTAGATTTCCTTTCTTACTGAAATTTTTGTTTTCCCTAGAATTAACAAAAGTTTTAAATTATTAAATTGTGTTTTTTATACTTGCTTAGCTTTCTGTGTATCTATTTCTGATTAATTCCTAAACAGTCAGCCAGAACTGACTGATTGCTCCCATGTCTGCTGAACAGCTGTCAGTGTGTAATATTTTGCTGTTATCTGGGGAAATCCCATTACCTCTTTCTTTTGTTAAATCTTCTGGTTTTTTTAAGTTTTTTTTTTTAAGACAGAGTCTCACTCTGGGACTACAAGCACAAGCCACCATGCCCGGCTAATTTTTCTATATATTTTTAGTTGTCCAGCTAATTTGTTTCTATTTTTAGTAGATACCAGGTCTCACTCTTGCTCAGGCTGGTCTCGAACTCCTGAGCTTGAATGATCCACCGGCCTCACGCTCCCAGACTGCTAGGATTACAGGCGTGAGCCACCGTGCCCGGCTTGGTTTTTTAAGCTTTTCGCTTCCCCTTTTATGTTTTATTTTCTCAAATTAGAGGCCTACATTCTCCAGTACCTTTATGAGAAAGAGTGCTTAACAGGTAAAATTTTTGAGAATTTGTCTGTCTAAAAATGTATTTATTCTATCATCAAATTTGATGACAGTTTAGCTGGGTATGGAAATGTGTGCTGAAGGTCAGAAGGTCCTCAGAATTTGAAGGTATTGCTCCACTATCTTCCACTGTCCATGACACTGTTGAGAAGTCAATTGCATCTTTATTCTTGATCTTTGTACTTAATTTTTTTTTCTCTGAGAGATTTTAGAATCTTCTTTTTGTCTTTAGTGTTGTGAAATTTTGTTTGGTATGAGTATTTTCCATCTACTAAGCAAGGTACTTGGTGAACTCTCACAATAGGAAAACTCATGTTCCTCAGTTCTGGGGAAATTTCTTGAATTATTTTGTTAATGATGCCCCCTCTACCATTTTCTCTTTCTGAACCTCTATTATTTAGAATATGGTCCTCCTGGACTGACCCTCTTTTCTCTTCTATATTTCATTTCTTTGTTTTATTGGTATTTGGGGGATATTGTCTCAGCCTGTCTCCCAGTCCTTCCACTGAATTGTTTCTACCATATTTTCCCCCAGAGTAATTTTTATTTCCTGAAAAAAATTTTTTAGAGTTTTCTATTCTTTTATGAAGATGTAATAACTTCTTTTGTCTTTCAGACAGTCCCAATGAACATTTTTTAAAAAATGTCCTCTTGCTTCCTGTATTATTTTCAAGTTCTTTTAAAATATCTTAAATTAAGATTTTTTTAAAAATTAACAAGAGTGTTTGTGTTGGTTTCAGACTTTTATGTTAGCAGCCCTCCTCAATGTCTGGTGTCCTATGGTTATCTGTTTATATCTAAGAATAAAGCACTGAAAAATGATTAGGAGATTGGTGAGAATGCATTTGTTAACCTGTATGCTTCACTGTGGGGTCAGCTGATGGGGCTCTTTCACTGGAGACCCCAACCATGAGTTTCTGTGTCTTCTCTCTTGGCCTGGTCAGTTTCACCACAGAGAAATTTTCTAATCTCCTGCTTGGAGAGGGGTGATAAGAGAGGTGGTTCCCAGTGTGTGTGGAGCTGAGTGGCTGGAGGGTTTACTATGGAGGAAGCAGACTTTGCTCAATCCCCTTATTTTCAGTATAGCATCATCTCCCTCAGCTGTGTCTGGTATCCTCAAGTCTGGAGTTCTTCCACTTCACCCTCTCTGAGAATAAATTTTCAACCCACCATTGGAGAGGGATGGGGTAGTAGCCTGGCTGCATGGGGTGGTAGAACGTATCTGAGGGTCTAACTGCTTCTTATATAGATCATCGACTTATATGGTTTGAATGTTTTGGTCCCTTCCAAAATTCAAGTACTAAAACTTAATGGCTAATGTGGAAGTATTCTTAAGAGGTAGGGCATTTAAGAGGTGATTAGGTCATGAGGGCTCCTGCCTCATGAATGGAATTAAGGCCCTTATAAAAGAGGCTTCACACGGCATTCGGCCCTGTTGCCCTTCCACCTTCTGCCATGGGAGGACACAGTGTTTGCCCCTCTGGAGGACACAGCAAGAAGGCACCGTCTTAGAAGTGGAGATCAGCCCTCACCAGACAGTTAAGATCAGATACCTTCCAGGGCTTTGATCTTGAACTTCTAGCCTCTAGAACTGTGAGAAATAAATTTCTGTTCTTTATAAATTACCCAGTCTCAGGCATTTTGTTATAGCAGCACAAACAGACTAAGACACCAACCACCTTCTTTTCATCCCCACTCCACCCCCACTTTATGTGGGTGCCTCAATGCCTGTGCCATCCTGAGGTTCCACAGTGTGGTTCATTGGGCTCCCAAGCTTCTCTCACTGTTCTCTAAGTCAGTTGCCATATGTTCTGCTTTCCAGCTCTAAAACTTTGTGGTTACTCATAATCAGTCTCATAAAACTTTGTGGTCACCTCCTTTCCCATTCTCTTTGCCCTAGTGTATTTATGGCTTAAAAAAAAATTCCTTGGCTATTGTCTTAGAGAATTTCAAAGTGAAATTCTCCATGTGTTTGATCCATGTTGAGTCAGAGTTCACATCTTCCTCTTCACTCCCTGCCCTATCCTACTCCAGTCCCTACGCCAGCTCTCCGTCAATGTTAGAAAGGTTCCTATTAGTGGCTCTGCCTCTCAGCAAACCACCCCCGACTGCAGCCAGTCCCTCTTCTACCCACTCACCAGAGTACACTTTGTAATGAGGAATCCAACCTCTCCTGCTCCTCTGTCCTTTGCAAGCTGCACTCACTGGGCTACTTGCTTTTCCTTGAATGCGTCCTACTCTCTCAAGACTCTTTGCCTTTGCACATGTGTTCCCTTCTGGGCCACATCTCCCTTCTGTGTGTGCATGTAAGCCTCTCTTCACCCTTCATGTCTCGTAGTAAGCACCACTCCTGGGAAGTTTTCCCGGCTTTCCCAAGCAGAGGAAAGAGCTTGCTCTTCCATGCTCTCTGCTACTTTCTGAGGCCTTTTTTATGGGATTGGGCTTCACATCAACGGGCCCTTCCTCCCAACTACATGGTTACCTCCCGAAGGATAGTGCTTATGGACTGCATTTTTTGCTTTCTATTGCCTTGCCTGGCTAAAGCAGGAAGACAAAAAAAAATGCCTACTGTACATGAAAGGGTGCTTACTTTTTCCCAAACAGGACAAACACTTAACTATTTAGAGGAATTAGGGACCTAACAACTGAATTAGAGAAAAGTCTATATTGGCTAGTTCTAAAATCCTGAAATGCATTGCACTTGTTTTCAAGTATATGGAGTGAATTTTGGTCAACTCCTTTTCATAGATTATATGATCCTTCAAAGACTGTATTAGAATGATTTGCAATTAATATATTGATCACCAGCCCAAGTAGTTGCTTATTCTCTACTGTTTGTATGCCAATGATGGCTTTGCAGTACCAGAAAATAAGTTATTTCTCTAAACTAGGGAAACATTCCCCTTACAATTTTGATTTCACCATCAACTTTCAGCAAAGACTTTTCACTCACAGGTAGCATAAATAAATACACGGAGAACAAGAGGCAAAACTAGCCCCAGGTGGGAGTAACTACCGCCGCACCTGAGATCGGGCAAGGCATGGGAGCCACCACTGCTTGTGAGGCTTGAGCCCATCCCCTCACATTTGACTTCTCTTGTTGTATAAACTGTAAAGCGCTATGCATATTAGGTGCTGTCAGTGTCATTATGGTTGTTTCAAAGGGTTTCAAATAGCACTCATTGTACTCCATGTAAAAAGCAGGAATGGTCTGTTACTTGGTTTCTAAAAACAAGAAAAAGGAGGCTGAGAGGTGGGGTGGCCTTGCCAAGTCACCAGGCAGCTGGTGGTGGAGCCCTCACACCAGGTCTCCTGCCGTGGCCCCAACTCTGGCAGGCTCCGAGCACAGCTCGGATGCCACAGTGGTGAGGCGTTGCGACACCACTCACCATGACTGTGTACTCGGTCTGGGCGCGGATGGCGTCCTTCAGGAGCAGGAGCTTCTCAGGAGCCTGTCAACAGAGCAGAGGGGCAGCGCCCGGGGCTGTCAGATGCTGCCCAGCGACACACACAGCCCAAGGAGCTGGTCATCAGGGAGCCGAGTGGACAGAAGCCCGAGCGGCCTCTCTGGGCTCCTCGAGGCTCCGTAGGACAGGGCGGGACTTACTGGCACGGCCGCCTTGTGGTCAGTCACGGCCCTCACAAAGGCCAGTGCCTCTGGAGTGGCCGATCTGATGTTGTCCACGCGTCCCTCCTGGAACCGGCGAATGGACGCGCTCTCGTAGGTGGGCACCAGTCTGCGGTGGAGCCTGTGTTGAGATGAAGGATGAGTGGCAAACCATAATTCATTCCCAGGGAATCATAAACGCTGAAAGAAAAATAGCCTCCGCAGGCTTAGTCCCGCAGTCCCGGCGACCACGGCCTTTCACGGTAATGCTGCCGGCGTTCGAGGGGGACCCAGGCCGAGCGGCCGCGTCCCTAGCCATGCACACTCGCGTGCGCTGGGGACGCCACACTCATGTAACATGAGCGAGTGACTGTTAGTTCTTAAAAAGAATTCCCAATCTGGTGGGAAACCTGGAGTTTTCTGTGAGACTCAATAAGTGTTTGATTAATAGCACAGAATGGAATAATTGTGCAATTAATCATTTATACTCTTGAGGGAATCCTGTTTATTTAAAACTGCTCAGGCATTACCCCTGGCTGGAGGCGGGAGGGGCTTTAGTGGTTGTGAGTGTGAGCTGCCGCACAGGCCGACCCTTCCAGGAGTGGCCTGCCTACAGCCCCCGACACCTCCCTGATGTCTGCCACCCGGGAGGCAGCAACCGCTCCCCTTACCAGCCAGAGGAAGCCCCTTTTCTTACATGTGGGAGTGGGGCAGCATGCCCAGGCTTGCACACCTGGCTGGCACCCCCTTTCTCACCAGTCAGTAAATTCCCTAGTGTGGTGGTAGGGGAAAAAAGACAGAGCTTGGAGAGGGACACAGACAGCCCAAAGTCACACAGCAAGCTGTGGCCCTCGGAGCACTGGGTGGGCTCCGCAGAGGGAAGGCGTGTCTGATTCTGCACTGTGTGCAGCCCCTGGTGCTTGGTGAGCAAGAGACTAAGCTTGGCATGTCTTCCAACACTGGCAGGGAGCTCCCCTCCTGCACCTCTGTGGGCCCCAGAGGCAACACCATCGCCAACCCCAATTTAGCCAGCTTCCAGGTTTCTGCTGAATCTAGAAGCAGATCAAAATAATTGTTTGTGTTACAGCTCACACTCTGAAGAATGCCATCTATGGGAAGCAGGTCCATGGATAGCACTGGCTATTCAGTGAGCCCGCAAGCCTCTGGCTACGTGCATTCCTGGCCTGTCCAGTGACAGTACCCCCCACTGGAAGGTGGAGGAGGGGTGTGCCATACAGGCTCCACTGGCCCTCCCCGGTTGTGGACCTGAAGCTCAGAAGTGCTCACAGCAAGAGGCCTCATGGCCTCCCCAGTCAAGGCTCTGGCTGGACTCTGACCTCATGGTCCATCTCAGCCTTGTGCCCTCTGAGTGTCACAAAGCATTTAGAACGGCTCCAGATGGCAGGTGGGACCCGCCACATCTCAGTGCCAGTGAGGTTTCTGCATCTGCATGTCTCCGTGAGAGCCCAGTCTTCATGTGGGGTGATGTCAGCCTTCTCCAAGGTGTCCTGACAGGACAGCCACCCAGAGTGGCCTCATTTACCTCCCTGAGAGCCACAGCCTCGCAGGGGACACTGGGGTGCTATGTCCGCATAGGCGCTACCTGCTCATGAGTGAGACTCCTGGCCCTGGCTTTATTGCAGGGTCACTTTACGCTGGCCACAGATGCTGCAAACTGAAAGCAGATTCAGGAGACAGCACCGGACTGTCTGTACCAGACAGTTTAGGAGCTGCTGCTTCTGGAGCCCTGGAACCTGCAGGAGCCAGCCCCATCTTCTGGAAGATCCATTTTGCATTTTGTTTTTTCCCGCCTTCTATGAAGGCCAACTGGCCCCTCCCCCTGCCTTCACCCCTGGCACCCCACTCTTCACCCCTTCCCCTAACACATAGTTACCAGGGCTACCTCTGGAGAGTTTTTTCTAAATCCCAGCCCTGGCCAGGCCAGCCCTGGCCAAACCTCACATCTGTGATTCAGTCCCTGGCACCTACTCCACGCCAGGTATGGTGCAGGCACTAGAGACACCCTGAGACACCCCGAGTGTCAGGGTTGGGGGGACCGTCCAGAAAACAAAGTCAACAAATCCATCAACAAAGCACTTCACACCAATAACAACTGCCTTGAAAGAAAAAGAAAACACAATGTGGTCTGATGGAGAATGGGGTGGCTGCTTCAGATGAGGGGGTCCGAGAGGGTCTGGGCTGAGGCCTGGGATGGCAGGGGCTGGTGTGGGAGGAGCATGCTGGAGGGAGAGGGCTCAGGGAGAGCCCCCGGTGTGGCCAGTGCACAGGGGCCTTTCTAGGCTTTCGTTCTGAGCTTGGTGGGAAGCCACGGGAGCTTTCCCCCTGGTGAGTGATTTAGTCTGATTTGCATGTTTCAAAGTTCACGCTTCCTGGGTTATTGTTAGGTTGGGACAAGGAGGAGGGGAACAGATGCTTTGCCTAGGCGGTTTCCACTGAGAACTAGATGGCGCTAGGAGATGCTTTGTCTACAACGGGAGGAACAAATTGACCAGAGGGGGATTCCAGGAAGGAACAGATGACATGTCAAGGGGGCTTCCAAGGACTGGACAGATGTTTGGTCTACAACAGTGGGTCCCCAAGGACTGACCAACCAGAAAGGGGTAGAAAGGACACAAAGTGGAGATATAAACAAGGCCACAAGAGTGTCTTTGGAGAATCCCCACAAGTAAGGTGACAGTATCCTCAAGTGACCTACCCTCGTCAACATGGTAAAAATCACACCCACCTGCACCAGGATAGTTTGTAAATACCATGGCAACCTCCAGAAATTGCCTTACAAAGTTAAAAATGGGGAGGGTTCCCAGTTCTGGAAATTATCCTCCCCTTTCCAAGAAAAACCATGAATATTTCACCCCACTCTTAACATAAAATTAGAGAATCATCATAAAAGGGAAAATCTTGTTAAACTCAGGATCTCCTCCACTCACAGGGGTTCATCCATTCCTTCTCCAGAATGTACCATGCTTTAACAAACTTGAGCACTTTGCTCCATTGACTCAGAACCAGTAACCATTCTTCGGTACTGGGAGCCAAGAACCAGGGAACATGGACCTGACATCAGGTCCCCACACCTGACACTACGAGGGGACACCCTGGGAGTGTGCTGTGGTTGCTGGAGCACCAGATGAGGTGGCTTGGGGAGGAGCCGATGGCTGTGGAGGTGGAGGGCAGGGGACAGGGTCAACAGACCCTGGGGGAGTGCTGACGTGGAGGCTGGGGGATGGGAGGAAGGGGTGAGTCAGGAGGAGTCCAAAATCTTTGACCTGGTCCCATTGCCTTAGCAAGTGGGGAAGGCTGAAGAGGAACAGGCTACGGCCACAGGGCTCTGGCGGGAGGAAGAGCAGCCTCCTCCCCCTCAAGGTCCTCATCCGCTCAGCTCCATGCTGCGGCCCCCTGGAGCTCCATGCCCCTGGACCGTTGCCCAGGCAGTTCCGTGAGGCCATGTCCTTCCTTCTCTTTTCTGGGGTTGGATTTATACTTAAAACCCAGTTCGGGCGGCACCTCCTTCCACACAGCCTGCTTTGGTCATCCCCCAGTCCTCTAGGTCCACTGAAGGCCACCCTTCCCTCCAGATGCGTCTGAGCTCTATAATCTAGAGCACCCTGTCAATCAGCCCACCTGGGCGCAGACCCACCCACCTTTGCTCACCTGTAGAAGGCCAGCTGGAGGGCCACCTGGATAAAGGCATCGGGGCTGCATTTCTGCTTCTTAATGAATGTTTTCCCATAGTTGTCAAACTTATAAACAGTGAAGTCGAGATTCTTTACTATTCTGTGGGAGGAAGAAAAAAATGCTTTTACTTCATGCAAAACAGAATGCATGCACCACAAAGTCCACCCAGGTTTCCTGAGGCGGGTCTGTGTCCCTGCCCCCCAGGAGTGCACCGTGGGCTCAGAAACGTGTCTTGACCTATGACAGTGGCAGGAGGCACGCCAGACCAGGGCCACTCGTGCTGAAGGTGGGTGGGGAAGTGAACCTGGCTGCAGCGATGAGGGGCAGAGAAGGGCACAGCGGGCAGGGGAGAGACATTTGCATTGGCATGGAGAACACAGAGAATACTGCCCACAAACAAAACCCTGCGAGCCCACTGCTCGGAAGCAGGCCTGACAGAGGGCCTTCGTCCAGCCCATCTGTGATGGTGTGCAGCCTCCCCACGGTGTCCCTAGGCATCTGGCCCTCCTGGTGGAGCTCATTGCTCAGGTGGCCACAGTGGCATCTCCTCCCGAGACAACCCTGTGGCACTGGGGGAGGAAGGTCCTGGGTTCTGGCTGCTTGTCACCATCACCACAGCAAGGGTGGATCATCTGGGACTTTGCCAGTGGCCGGAAACCCATTTTATCCAGAAACTGCTGCTGAGCCTCCGGTGACAGGCCCAGGCCTTCATCACTGTCGGAGCAACAAGAAAACCCTCCGAGTCTACACTGAGGCTCTTGAGCACTGCCCACTCCACACTGACAGATCTCCTCCTTCCAAATGAGTCTGGGGCCTGGGCTGACTGCCCACTGAAGCAGTGTCCAGCAAGGTCCACCCTCCTGCCCACCAGTCATGTGTGAGCGCAGAGTCCTGGGTGGGTGCCCATTCCTGCTTCCCTCAGGACCCCGTGCTCCTGCCTGCCCCTCCTTGAATCACTCCTCCTGCCTACAGGGACTCAGCTCTCGGGGGGCCATGCTAGGTTCTGGGGACCCAGGAGGGATTGGAGGGGGCCCAATTCCCACAGGAACTTGCCCCTCATCCCTCCTGTTGACACACTCCTTGGATAGACTGAGCTCACTGTCACCACAGCCCCTTGGAAACTTCTTCCCAGCTGTGCCTGCCCAGACCCCACCCCTTCCCACAGCTGCTCAGGACCCCCGAGGTCCCTCCTGTGTCCCCATCTGCAGGCCTCTCGGGCTCCTCTTATCCTTGGAGCACATGGGGTCTGCTCAGGTCCTCTAAAGTGAGCTGGCTCCTTCCTCTCCCCGGGACCTCCCAGCCCACCAACTCATCACTCCTCTGGCAGCCGCCTTGGCCCTGAACAATGCTGTAAAGTCTCAATGGGAGCATCACTTTATAGAAAACTCGAGGCTGCCCCTCCCTAGCAGCTGTCCCTGTAGGGGTCCTCTCCACCCCCTGGCCTCCTGGCCTGGCCATACTCTGTCTCTCACCTGTGCTGTCCCCCAAACCCTGGCACAGAGTCCCCCTGGCTCTTCACCACCAGCAGGGCAGCTCTGCAGGACAGTGAAGCTCTTTACAGTGTGGCCCCAGCTTCCCTTTTGTGCCCCTACTCTGACCATTCTCTCACTTGCTGGTCTCCAAACCAGCCTGGATCATTATGAACCTGTACAGACTTGAACAAGCTGCTTTCTGCCTCATTCCCATCTGCCTGCACTGTGAACTCCTATCCATCCTTCAAGGCCCATCTCTGCAAACCCCTCCCTCACTATGCTGGCTGAGTTAAAGCTCCTATTTCTTTGTGGGTTCAGATCTGCATGGCTTTCTCTGGTTTCAGCACTAATCTTATTGTGCCACATATGTTTTGGTTGGGGGTCTACTACCTCCACTAAAATGTGGAGTGATGGCCCCATGGCACATAAATTTCTGTGAGGCCTGACATGTGTTTGATGAATGAATGAATGAGCATGAAGTGAGCATTCATGCTCACTTACTGAATGAGGGAATGAACAGTCCAGACCTGGCTGCCAGCCCAAGGTTGCCAGCACAGCTGACTACTGCCCCAGCACCTGGCCCCCCAGACGGGCTCACACCCATCCCCTGCCTGGATCCCATTAGGGCCTCAACGACTCCCCTTCCCTTGGGGAAAAAGGGCCCCTTGTCAAGTTGCAGTGTAAATTCAAGCAAATTAAAATACCTTGGATTCAAATGACCTATTCAAAATAGTTGTTTATTACTCCCCGAAAGCAGGGGGTGATTTCTCAGCTTGACTCTGCTCAGTCAGGTGAAACCTGCCAAAAAATATTGCTCCATATTTGCATTTTATGGAAATAATGGATACTTCAGCAAGGTTATTTCCCTGAGAGTTATAATTCCCCTCTAGTTTGACTACATTTCCATGAGGGCAGCAGTGGAGCTGGAGTCTTTGGAAACTTCCAGGGTGCAGAGCATCTGGGGGTGGGGGGCAGGTGGCCCCCACAGGACCACCTCGAAGGAGACTTTGGCCTCTCCTTACCGTTGAAGTTTTTCTGCGGAGGAGGCCAGGTGGCCTTGAATTTCCGGGGAGCATTTCCACCTCAGCCTCCGCGGGGCTGGGAGCTCACTGACAGAGTCTGCTCGGACCAGCTTCTTGCTGCTGTTCACCCTGCAAGTGCAGAGAGGCGACCTCCTGAGGCCCTGCCACCGGAGAGCCATGGTGCTGCACGGATCTTTGCCCTCTGCAGTCACCTGAGCTGTTGGTTGTGTGGCTGTGCAGTTTCAGGGGGTACGAGCTGCCCGTGAACCGTGGCACAGAGGAATAAACTGAGGCTCGGAAAAGCCACCAATATTAGTATGTGGCAGAGCTGGGCTTCCACCCAGTTCTGCTAGATCACGTGACACTGCTAACACATAACACTTGGAAAGACACTTAAGAGCAAGCTGTGTTCTGTCTACCAGGGCTGTCTGTCTACTGGGGTTGGCTTGCGTTTCAGTGGCCCCAAAGAGTTTTGTGGAACAGATTGGCTGAGGACGGCGACGCAGGGAGAAGACCCTTGGAGGGAAGGGGCACTGTGTGAGTGGAAGGGGCACTGTGTGTGTAAGGCCCAGAGAAGCCTCAGTCTGGCCAGCTCAGAAGCTGGAGAGGGACCCAGCCTGAGGGACCGTCTGTGCCAGGTCAGCGCTCGGCCCAGCTCTGGCTCAGGACAAACAATAGGTATTGACCTGGGCTTCCCCTCTGCTCACAGCAGAGGCTCCTGAGAATTCCTCACCATGCCTCTCCCTGATGGCCCTAAGGTCTGCACCACCTATCCATGGCCTGTGGAGCACATGAAGTCTCCTTGCTGGGTTTCCAATCTGCCCTGCACTAAGACACTTTGCAGACTGAGCCACCCAGCGGCCACCCCAATTCTTCCCGGCACTGGCAGCCTGCCCCAGCCCCAGACTCACATGTGCTTGAGGAGGTGCTCCGTGCACTGCACCAGGACGATGCCATCGAACGGGGAGTGTTCGCACACCACGCCGCAGGTGCCGTCTTGGCCCACCACAAACTGCAACGGGGAAGAGGGAGTGGGCAGACCCTGACACAGCCAGCATTTCAAGCCATCCCTCGGCTCCAGGTCAGGTCCCCCAGCTTCTCAGGGGCACCCTCCTCCAAGGACACCAACACACATTATTTCCCAAAGAGAACGCTGAACAATAATTGCGGTGGCCTGAGAATATGAGAGTCTCGAGACAGCTCTAAACTGTGCAACCTCCTTCCCACGCAGGCTCTGGGCAGTGCCAGTGGAGCGCCAAGGTCCCCGGCTGAGGCAGTGCAGGGATTCCTTTGAGCTCACGCGGAGTCCACACGGTGTCCTCGGGGCGTGGGCAAGCCCCTTCAGCCTCTCTCAGCCCTGGTTCCCCTTCCTGCTGCACGTCGCAGCCATCATCCTGCAGTGCTTGCATGACAATTCATCTGGGGGACCCCATTTGTTTCAGCCCCACTGGTTTTATTCCCAGGAGCTGGACCAGAGTCCACTCTGCAGTAGATGCTTGATAATTTTGCTGAATGAGTAAAAATGAAAGATGATGATCTGATTTGGATGGTAAGCAGATCCCTAGGGAGAAATAAAATATCCCTCCAAGGCGTAAAGGAGAGGTGCATAAATGGTGCTCTGTGGGTTGCCGCCTGGGCCTTGAGTCAGGGACCCACACCCTAGTTGTGCTCCTGCCGGGCACTGGAGAGCCTCGATGAGACACTTCAGCTCTCTGGACTTCCGTTTGCTGCCACTGAAAATGGCCCAGTAGGGCCCAGCTCACAGTCGAGTTGAGGAAATGACGGGAAGTGTAGGAAGGATCCACAGTACCAGCAGAGATCACTTACGACTTTTCCAAATGACTTTACAAAGATTGTATTGAACTGACTTGGAAAAGGAACATCCACAGGGCACGAAAGTACTGGGAGAAATAATGAGAAGGACAAGATGTGGTTCCTAAAGTGTAACCCAAGTAAAGCAGAGCCGCCTTGTAGCTCATCACACTCAAGTGACCCTCGTGCTCTGTCCGCAAACAAAACCAGCCCAGCAGTCCTCGCAGTCTTCGCCGGCTCTCCCACCCACGCCCCCTCCCGCACGCTGCCAGCTGCCTCTGCGAGTCCTCCCGTCCCTCACGTCGTGTGCAGGGCTGGGTCTTTACTCCTGCTCTCCAGACAACAAACTTCCTACGGAGCTTCTCCCAAAACCATCCCTTCCAGGCTCTCCCTCTCCCCAGCGGCCCTGCTTTTCTGTCCTGAGACCAGCTCTCCATCCCCTTGAATTCAGGTCCACGGAGCCTCGCCAGCTTCTCTAGCTCAGCTCCTGGATCACCTGTGCTGCCTATGAAAAGAGCTCGGACGGTACAGCCTCACCCACGGGAGGCGGGGCAGGCGTGCCCACTCCCACGTGCCTGCCTTTCTGTCCCTGTCTCTAAAGGAGGGGCGGGAGGTAATGTCTTTCAGAAAGTGCTACCCAGGCTCCCTTTGCCCTAGGTCCCGCACATCCATTACATCACTAACCCCCACAGCTGCTCCATGAAGGATGATAAGCCACTGGCACCACTGTGGAGGCTAAAGCAGCTGGCACAGCAGCGAGAGAGCTCATCAGAAATAGCAGAATCAATATGCAAAGCAACACAAAGGAAAACCTGCAGAACGTGGGGACAGAGCGGAGGACAATGAGGTGTTGCCTAGACGTGCTTACCAACGTGAGCTAAGCTAACCCCACGTGGAGAGACGTTTGCTGCCTTTTACATGGTCCTTGTGAACGTGTGGTGGCTTTAAAAATAAACAAGACTGGATTCAAGATGGGCATGTTGGGGGGAAAAGGATGGAGGAATAGAAATGAACGGACCCACCGTGACATCATCCTGTCTGCATGGGTATCTTTCTCTACACCCAAGGAATGTCTTATTTCTAGGCTTATGCTGTATGAATGAAAAAATATGAACTATTTCATTTTAGGACTTTTCTTCTATAGAGATGCTGGGCTGGCCTCCTCCTCAGGGATTGAGGGAGGTGTGCGGAAGTGGCCAGGCCTGAGGGGTGGACATTCAGAACAGCTGACCTCTCTGGCGCCACGCATGATTCCTGCTGAAGTGTTCAGGATTCGGTCAGTGGGGGCTGCACTCTCCTGTCCCTGGCACACCCCCACCTTGCAGTGTGACCCTGACCTTCCTGGCACAGGCTGCAGGGAGGTTAGGGAGTTTGAGTTGGGTTTGGCCACGTGCTCCTGAGAAGAGCTCTGGCCCGTCAGGAGGTTGACACCAACAGCACCGCTCCAGCTCCGTCAGCTCCCCCGGCCCCCGGATCCAGCACCCCAGGCGCAGACTCCAGCGTGTGTGCCTGCCAGGAGCAAGCAGGGGCTGGCTCTGGGCACTCGGCTGTGCCACTGTCTCGCTCGCTTAGTGCACAGCCATGCTCTTGCAGGGTGGCCGAGTGGGGCTTACCTGCAGGGACTTGTCGTACCAGCGGTTTGCCCCGTTCTTGCTGCAGCCTCCGCCGTGAAGGAGCTGGAGCGCCCTGTTGGTGTCACTGGGCTCCACACCTCCTGGAGCATCCAGGCACACGAGGCAGATGCAGCGCTCGATCATGTCCAGTGAGTCCCGGTTGGTGGAGTCTGCAGAGCAGACGAGGATGTCCTTAGCACCTGTCCCACCCCAGGCCTGGGGTCCCCTCTGCAGAGCCCCACGCATGGCAGGGCAGCCCTGTGTTCCAGGAACACACACCGGGACTCAGATTTTGAGGCTGCAAAATCACTGCTCACCACAGTAGGTGAGCAGTGAAATCAGCCAGACTGCCCTGAACCTCCGTCCTACCCCAGTGGCCCAGCTCACTGTCAGCATCCTTCCAAGAGTACTGCCTCCAGCTGCAGCCACTGCTGCCCCCAGATGTGTGAACCACTGAGCCTTCCTGCCGGGGTCCAGGGGGATGCTGGGATCCTCAGGCCGGTCCACGTCAGCAGAGGGGCCCCTTCCCCCACCCAACAGCACCTTGCATTCTGGCACGTGTGAGCCACATCTATGGGTAGGAATGCTTATTTCTCCTGAACTATGATTTTCAAACATTTAAATTAGCTGTTGAAATTGTAAAGTTAGGTAATTTTGCATGAAAATCTGAAAAAAGTGTGTTACTCGCCCCTGTCCACAAGCTATTGGCTCAGAGGCGGAGTTGCAGGCACGACGGGATGCTCTCACAGGGGCTGTTTCAGGCACATGGATGCATCAGGACCAAGATTAACAGCCACTGAGGTGCAGGAGACGTGTCACCAAGGAGCCCAGGCTGGACCACAGCCGCTTCTCACGCACAGCCCCTGACAATGCCCAGGCTCTGGGACCTTCTCCTACCGGAAGGGGGCTTGAAAAGGGAACTGCCCCCACCCCCTGCCACCGGGTGGCACTGGGGGAATACAGATAAGCACAGCTTTTCTGGACGGGGAGTCTGGGAGTCAGGCACAGAGGACTTGACTTCTCCATGGGGGACATGCATGTTCTTCCTGGAGAACAGAGCTGCCAGCCAGGCGGGCTGCCCTGGGCAGCTTCTCCACCAGGCATAAGGAGGTTCTCAAAGCTCGCTTGGTGGGACCTAATCCTGGCCAGGGCTGTTCCTGCTATGTGTCCCCTTCTTCCAAACAGGAGTCTCTGTCGGGCATATGTGTGCTTTCCCCATTGTCTGACACTGAGAGTAGGAGTAGAGAGCCTGCCTTTTGGTTTAAAGTTCACCAAAAGTTAAACAGTCAACCAAAACCAAAATTTGGTGTTTTGGCTTAAAATTCCAAGGAGTCACATGGAGACCCAACAGTGATGGCTGCACATGGCCTGGAAATCCTCACCTCTGGGCTGGATGCTGTGACAAGATGAGGCACAGATTTCTCCCCAGCCCGGAGCAGGGGTGAGAGTGTCCTGTGCATGGGAAGATAGGGTGAATGGTGTTTGCAGGCAAAGGGTGGAGATTGCCAGCTGCATGCACTAGTTCCTTTCTCCCCTTGCTCACAGGACCCCTGCTTTTAGCCTGGTACAGGGACAACAAACTAAAACTGTGTTTTCCAGCCTCCCTTACAACCAGGAGTAACCAGGTGTCTAAATTCTGCCAATAAGATCTAGAAACACTGTATGACAGCTTCTGGGGCACCTCCTTAAGGATAACTAGCACGTGCTCTTTTTCCTTTCCGCCCTCCTCCGTTCTGCTGCCTGAGATACGAGTGCAATGGCGGGAGCTGGCGACTCCACGTTGCCTTCCTCAGACATGTGGAGAGCCCCCTTCCCAGTGAGTCAGTCAATTCCCAAGATGCTTCCATATGTCTCATCAACACCTGGGTATGCGGTTGCTAAGGCCACCTGTGCTGGTCTCTGCTCCACCCAGGTGATTTCTTCAGGTCCACAAGAGGGTCTACAGGTGTCCTCGCTTGAGAGGAATCCCCAGTCCCCATCCATTCCCTTCCTCATACTTTTTGCAAATCCTGGGGGCAGGAGGTGTCTCCCAGAGCAGGCCTACTCTGGGAGGCCAGCCCAGCTTGGGACATCTGTTCCTCCTTCTTGTCTAAGATGAGACTTTGGGGAGACCTATGCTTTCAGGACCCCTCCAGGTCCCTAGGAAGCCAGGGTGACTTCTTATTTCTACATGACCTCTTGGGCTTTCCTGCCTCAATCTGATCAGCATCAAGGCTTTGACTGTGCCCTGAGGATCTAAGGCAAGTGAGAGTCAGTCCCCTTCCTCTAAGCTCCGTAAGTGTGGTGCAGCCACCACATCAGAACAGCTCCTCTGCCCACAAGGGAGAATCCAAACTTCTAAACACGGCACCCTGGGCTCCAGGATTCACCTCTGCTGCCCCTCAGGTCACCTCCCAACCTCCCCATATCCTTGCATGGGCCTCACAACCTACTGCTACCCTCTGATACCTGTGCACATGCCATCTGCTGTTCCCAGGACAGGGGCCCTTCTCCCACTCCGCCTGTCAAAGCCCTCCCCACACCCCTAATCCTCTAGCAGTGCAGGCCCTGCCCTGGAGGACTCTGACACCCAGAGCTCGCCACCTCTGCGGCCTGCTCGGCACAGATGTGGAACCTCCCTCTGTCCATCAGGCTGGCCTCACACAGTGCCCAAGCCCAGGGCTGCACCCACTCCTTTATAACCACCACCCCATACTGCACAGTGAGTGACCCCACAACTATCCCAGACCCACATGCTTCGGGCAGTCACTGCTCGTCCGGCACCTACAGACCTTGGAGCCCTGATCTGGTGCCCTCCCAGATGTCTGTGAGCTTACAGAGGGTGGGGCCGGGGTCCCCAGCACAGGCTGGGTACAGGAAAGTGTCCATGGTTGGTAATGGACTTTAGCATGCTTCCCTTGGCCTGGCCCAGGTGGGGCTGGGATCTGTGCACCCAGCTCAGAGAGGGGGCCTGGAGGTGCCCACTGGCTAATGGGAAAGGCCCATGTCCTTCTGAGGAACAAAAGTCCATAACCTCAGCAGCATCGAGCATCATGGTATGGTGGGGGGATGGGGGAGGATGTGAAGCTGGGACAGCATAGGAATTTCTCCCCCTTTGCAAGGCCCCCTGCTTTGCCCCTCTCCCCTTCAGTAGGTGACCCTGCAGATGGCTGTAATGCTCAGCCCTGCACTGTGTGCTATGCTAGGGGCCTTTCAGGCTCCCAGGCTAGCCAGCACCTTCAGGGAATGGGGAGGCTTTGGCCAGGCCTGGGTCAGGCTCAGATCAGCAGAGAAGAAGAGAGAGGCATGCCAGGAGGGATACGACAGTGGGGGGGGTGGGTGGGGAGGCTTGTAGGTGGAGCTTCACTTACAGCTCGTGGGTGAGGGCATGCAGGCTTTAGGTGAGGCTGGAAGAACACAATGATGTGATGCTATTAGCCAACCTTTGTTGAGCACCTACTATGTGCCTGATATCAATCTAAGCATGCATATTGATGCATATGAGATAGGCATCATTATCATGCCTCATGTACAGGGGAGGCCATTTACAAGACTGCAGTTATAAACAGGGAATGATAATAACTATCCAGTAAGTGGAGGAGCCAGGTTTGATCCCAGGCATCCAATTGCAAAGCCAGGTTCACCATCAATGGCTTTGCATGCCAGGCTCAGTGCAGTGACTTCATCCAGCCACAACTGGAGGTCACTGAAGGATCTCAGGCAGAGCTTGATGTGGTCAGAGCAGAGTCTAGGATACTTGGCAAGTTGGGAAAGGCATGGCCTGGATGCCAGCCAAAGGGTCATGGGCAGCTTGAACACCTTGATCCTGCTGGCCATGCCTTGGTGAGCTCCAAGAGCCCTGGCTCAGCAGTTGCCTTCACCAAGCTTTCCTTAGGAACAGCCCCAAGGCCAGTGTTGAGTGGGAAGATTACAGCTCCCTAGGAAGCCTACAGCAAGCCTGTCCAACCAAGAGGCTGGGAGCAGGCCTGATGCAGCCTCTGGGCAGGAGAGTAGAGCTTGGCACACTCCTTCCCTGCTGAGCCATGCAAAGCTTGGAGCAAGAAAAGACAGCTCCCTGCGCATCGGTGCCCTGGCTACCTCCAGGCTGGAGAGAGGGATCCCTGAGGAGGGGCTGAGGCCTTGGCATCACATGCAGGGCCCAGGAGCTCAGCACCACCCAACAGGAACCAGGTCCTGGCTCATTAGATAGAGTGAAATGGAAGCAGAACAGCAAAGCTGGAAGCCAGGTGGCCTTGCAAATGAACTCCCTGCATATAAGTAGCTGATCGGTCAAATGCTGACAAGTTTATCATGTAAGGCAGTAAATGAACTACACCCAAACTCATCCACCATGACTCTGGCCCAAACATAATGGAAACATGGGGCAGCAGGCTGGAGGCATATGGCAGGAGCCGTTTGTCTTGTGGCATCCTCATTGAGCACATCGAGGCTCGTTTAAAGTGGTAAATCAATCTTCCTCAAGGAGCCCCTGCTTAATAGTGAGAGGTGGGAATTGAGTGACAGGAGGAGCTTGCTCTAACACCCATGCCTGGGGAGCTGACAGCTTCAGTGGTGCGGAAATTCCAGAGGCCTTGGGGAACCCTGGGGCTGCTGTTAGAGGTTGGAAGCTTATGGACTGTGACTCAGGTGAGCAAAGATAAAACAAACACCTGGTACCGCTCCTGTGGAGGGCTGAAGAACTCTGAGGTGCTGTTCCCCAACATGCACACCTGTGCACAGGCACACAGAGGCACAGACGGCCATCTCCAGCATGCTTGCCTTCTCGTGCCCGGGAAGTTGGCACGACTCAGATTTCTACTGTCCTGCCTGTCCTCTCTCACATAGTCCAGGGAGATGGATGTACTGAGCTCCTTCTCAGAGGCTTAGAGCTTCTAAACCTTTGCCAATCTCATCTGAGTACCTTTCCTCCCTGGATGAAGGGGTTGCACCTCCTTTTGGGAGGTAAATCTGCTGCTATCACACATCCCATATTCTTCCCTACTCTGTGGTCTATGAGGTGATCTGTATGCTCCCAGTCCCCAGAGGCTATGAGGATTCTGACAAAAGTGTTTCTCGCCCAATGAAACCTGATTCTTACAAATTAAAACTGCTTTGACTGAGTTACAAAAGCCTCTTTTAAACAGCTGAAGAGGAAGGGTCTTCTACTTCCAGGAAGATGGAATTGACCTTTCATTATTTCTCCCACTAAAAACCCTGGATGTTATATTTAAAACAAACATAAGATGACTCTGAAAGATGGAGAAAGGAAGGCAGACCAGCTAGGAACTTTGGGACCCAAGGCCACACATGGTGGCAAGTCCTCTGGGTACCATAGACTGAACTGTGTCCTCTGAAAATTCACATGTTGAAGCCCTAAATCTCAATGTGACTGTATTTGGAGAGAGGGCCTTTAGAGAAATGATTAAAGTTAAATGAAGTCATAACAGTGAAGTTCTAATCCAATAGGGCTGGTGTCCTTATGAGAAGAGGAAGAGACTTCAAGCATGTGTGTGTAGAGAAAAGGCCAGGTGAGGACACAGCAAGAAGGTGGCCATCTGCAAGCCATGGACAGAGGCCTTGGGAGAAGCCAACCCTGCTGACACCTTGATCTCAGACTCCTAGTCTCCAGAACTATGAGGAATAAACTTCCGTTGTTTAAGCCTCCAGCCTATGGGATTTTGTTGTGGTAGCCCTAGCAAACTAATACACAGCATTTTTTTTTTTACCTAAAATATCCCATACTTGAAGCTGAAGAAGACAGCAATATAAAAATACAAATGAGCATAGACAAAAACAAACAACAAAAACCTACTCTCTCTATCCAGAGGATCAGAGTAGCAAGACACAAAACTTTTAGATAATCATTTTACTTCACCAAACACTACAGAAAAAAACCATGTCACTGCCCCGCCCCTACCATCCTTTCTCATTTCCCTTCCCCACCAGCAAAGGCCGAGCGGACAGCCTAGACATCTACCATTACCAGTCTGCAATGAGGCTTCTCAGCCTCTGAAGGTATCATTGAAGGCATGGTCTCAAATGGAAGCTGGGACTTTCATCTCCACGGGGCAGTGACCAGCCCCTCAACCCATTCCAACACAGCATTAATAGAGACCATGTAGGAAGCTTGAACTTCCACCCCCACTTAGCAGTAATAAGGAGTAACCTCCTCCCCCAGGGTGTCAATAGAAGCCAAGTAAGGAACCTGTACTTCTTGCTCCACCTTTCTATAACCTCACCCCTGCCCTTGCTGGAGCAGTGTCAAGGGAAGCCAGCTAAAACAGTTTTAAATAAACTCCAGAGTCTCACAAGATAATACCTCCATGTTTCCATAGAAAATCACTCACCATACCAAGAACTAGGAAAATTTCAATTTGAATGAAAAAAGGCAACCAGTAGATGCCAGCACTGAGATGACAGATATTCAGAATTATGTGACAAATATTTAGAAAACAATAATAAAAAAGCTTCAACAAGCAGTTATGAACACATTTGAAACAAGTGGAGAAAATGGAAAGTCTCAGCAAAGAAAGAGAAATTCTCAACAAAAAATAAGAATATAAGAACTAAATAGAAATTTTAGAACTGAAAAATAGAATAACCAATATAAAAACTCAGTGGGTGAAATTGAAAGCAGAATTTATGGGGTAGTTAAAAGAATCAGTGAACACAAAGAGAAAATAACAGAAATTAGCCAATCTGAAAAGCAGAGAGAAAACAGACTGGGAGGAAAAAAATGAACAGAGCCTTAGGCACCCGTGAGACAAAAGGTCTAACATTCATGTCATTAAATTCCCAGAAGAAGAGGAGAGGAGAAAGAGGGCAGAACAGAAAGTACTCAGAGAAATAATGGATAAAATGTTCCCAAATTTGGCAAAAGACATAAACCTAAAAATTCAAGATGCTAAATTAACCCCAAAGAGGGTAAATTCCAAGAAATCTACAACAAGGCATATTATAGTTAAACTTCTGAAAACTAAAGACTAAGAAAAGATATTAAAAGCAGCAAGAGAGAAATGACACTTTATCTATAGGGTAACAGCAAGTAGAATGACAGCAGATTTCTTATCAGAAACCATGAAGGCCAGAAGGAAATGGCATGTTTTTCTAGTGCTGAAAGAAATGAACTGTCAATCTAGAATTCCATATTCAGAATTCCATATTCTGAAAAATACCCTCCAGAAATGAAGGGGGGAATCAAAACATTCTAATTTGAGGAAAAATTTATCCCTAGCAGACCTACCCTAAAAGAATGGCTAAAGGGATTTTCCTAAAAAGAGAGGAAATGATAAAAGAGAAATACCAGAACATCATAAAGGAAGAAAAAATATTAGAAATGATAAAAGGGAAATACTGGAGCATCACAAAGGAAAAAAGAACAATCTGAGTAAATAAATTCATTTTTATTTTCCTTTTGAGTTTTCTAAACTATGTTTCACTTTTGAAGCAAAAATTCTAACACTGCCTGCTAAGTTTCTAAATGTATATAGAGAAATTATTTAAGACAATTATATTGTAAACAGGGGAAGGGGAGGGTAAAGGGAATAAAAGCTGGTAAGCTTTCTACACTTCACTAGAACTGATAAAATTTCAATACCCAATACAATGTGATAAGTTACATATATATAAAGTAATATTTATAGAAACTGCCAGAAAAAACTATACAAACAGATACTACTAAGAAACACTATAGATAAATCAAGATATAATTCTAAAAATGTTCACATAACCCACAGGAAGGCAAGAAAAAGAAATAATTGAAAAACAGAAAACAAAAGATAAAATGGCAGAGTTAAGCCCTAACATATATAAAAAATTACATTGAATGTAAATGATTTAAATACACCAATTAAAAGGCAGATTGGCAGAATATATTATAAAACATTAGCCAGCTATATGCTGTCTACAAGAAATTCACATCAAATATAATGATATAGGTCAGTTATAAATAAAAAGAAGGAAGAAGATACATCATGCAAATGTTACTCAAAAGAAAGCATAAACGGCTATATTAATGTCAGATAAAGTAAACATTAGAGCAAAAAAATTTACCAGAGACACAGAAGGGCATTACAGGGTAAATCCACCAAGAAGGCATAGCAATTGTAAATGTGTATGTACCACACATACCACTAAATATGTGAAGCAAAAACCAACAGAACTGAAATGAGAAACAGACAAATCCATAAATGTACTTGGAGACTTCAACACTCCTCTCTCAACAATTGATAGAACAACTAGACAAAAATTCAGCAAGGATATGGAAGAACTTAACGACATCATCAGCTGACAGCATCTAATTGACATTTATAGAAAATTTCATCCAGTAACAGCAGAATGCACATTCTTTTCAAGAACCCATGGAAAAGGCCAAGATAGACTATATTCAGGACCATAAACAACACTTAACAAATTGAAAAGAATCAAAGTCATACAAAGTGTATTCTCTGACCACAATGGAATCAGAGTAGAAATCAATAACACAAAAATAACAGGAAAAGTTCCAAACATTTAGAAACTAAACAACACACCTCTAAACAATCAAGAGTCAAAGAGGGAGACTTGATCAAAATTTTAAAAAAACACTGTATCAAAATTTATGAGATAGAAAGCATTGGTGATAGGGAAATTTATAGCACTAAATGCTTACATTAGAAAAGGGGACATGACTTAAGTCAGTAATGTAAGTTCTTACCTCAAGAACCTAGAAAAAGAAAAGCAAAATAAACCCAAAGCAAGCAGGAGGAAGGAAATAATAAAGAGCAGAAATCAATGAAATTGAAAATAGGGGAGGGAGGAAGGAAATCAATGAAAAGAAAGCTGGTTCTTTTAAAAGGCCAAATTCTTAGCAAGATCGACAAAGGAAAAAAAAAGAGAGAGAGAAAACACAACCACTGGTATCAGGAATGAAACAGGGGCTATCACTATAGACCCTATAGACACCAAAAGTGTAATAAGAGAACACTCTGAACAACTCAGAACACGTGAATCTGACAACTTAGATAAAATAAACTAATCCCTCAAAAGTATAAACTACAATAATGCACACTAAATATAAAATGGATAATTTGAATAGCCCTATAACTATTAAGGAAATTGAATTCATAAGACTAAAACTCTCCAAAAGAGAATTCTCCAGGCCCAAATGATTTCACCGAAGAATTCTACATTTAATGAAGAATTAACACGACATCTACACAATCTCTTCCAGAAAATATAAAAAGAGGGAACACTTTCCAATTTATTTTTATGAATCCTGTAGTACCTTGATAACAAAACAAGACAAATACAATACAAAATAACAAACAAAAGGCCAAAGCAGCTATAGACCAATGTCCCTCATGAATATAGACACAAAAATACTGAACAATATATTAGCAGATAGAACTAAGCTATATATAAAAAGAATTATACACCACAGCCAGATAGGGCATAGACCAGGGGTGCAAGCTTGGTTCAATATCTGAAAATCAATGTAACCCACCACATTAACAGACTAAAAAAGAAAAACCATGTGATTATATTATATTAATTGATACAGTAAAAACATTTGTTCAAAATTCAACACCCAGTCATAACAAAAATCTCTTAGAAAAGCTGAAATAGAAGGGAACCTCCTCAACTTGATAAAGAGCATCTATAAAAAGCTACCATCATATTTAAAGGTGAAAGACTGATGCTTTTTCCCTAAAATTATGAACTAGACAAAGACATCCACTTTTACCACTCCTATTCAACATGGTACTGGAAGTTCTAGCCAGGACAATAAGGCAAGAAAAGAGAATAAAAGGGATACAGATCAGAAAGAAAAAAGTAAAACTGTCCTTATTTTCATATGACATGATTGTTTATGTAGAAAATACCAAAGAATCCCCAAAACCAGAAACAAAACTCCTAGAACAAATACATGGATTCAGCAAGGTTGCTAGATACAGGATTAACATGCAAAAATCAATTATATTTCTGCATGCCAGTGACAAACATGTGGACACCAAAATTAAAAATATAATACCATTTACAATTATTCAAAACAAATGAAATATTTTGGTATAAATCTAACTAAAAATATATGGGACTTACATGCTGAAACCATAAAACACTAACAAAAGAAATCAAAGATCTAAGTAGATGGAGAGATATACCATGCTCTTGCTTTGGAAGACCCACCATAATGAAGATGTTGGTTCTTCCCCAACTGATATACAGATTTAACACAGTATCCATCAAAATCCCAGCAGGATTTTTATAGGTATAGACATAAATATTTTAAAATCTATGTGAAAAGGCAAAGGAAGTAGAATAGCTGAAGTAATTTTAAAAAATAATAAAGTTGGAGGAAAACGTATATTCAATTTCAAGACTTAGTAAATAGCTTATATAATCAAAAATGTGTGGTATAGGCAGAGGAGTAAACACATATATCAATGGAACAGAATAGAGAACTCAAAAATAGACCTACAAATATGCCCAGCTAATTTTGACAAAGGTACAAAGGCAATTCAATGGAAGAAGAATAGTCATTTCAACAAATGTTGCTGGAGCAACTAGACAGCCATAAGCAAAAAAGAAAAGAAAGAAAAAACGAAAAACCTTGACATAAATCTCACACCTTACATAATATACAAAACTTAACTCAAAATGGACTTCCAACCTAAATGTACAATGCAATACTAGAAAACTTTTAGAAAAAATATAGGAGAAAGTTTTGGCATCTAGGGCTACACAAAGAATTTGTAGCCTTGACACCAAAAGCATGATCGATGAAAGGAAAAATCAATAAACTGGACTTCAACAAAATTAAAAACTTTTATTCAGTGGAACACTCTGTTAAGATGGAAAGATAAGCTACAGACTAGGAGAAAATATTTGCAAACCGTCTATCCAATATATTAATAGAAATAATATCTAGAATATATTATATTAACAACTCTCAGAATTCACAGTAAATAAAAAACCCCAAACAATCCAATTAGAAAATGGGCAAAAAGATCGGGGGCGGTGGCTCACGCTTGTAATCCTAGCACTCTGGGAGGCCAAGGCAGGCGGATCGCTCAAGGTCAGGAGTTCGAAACCAGCCTGAGCAAAAGCGAGACTCCGTCTCTACTAAAAATAGAATGAAATTAATTGGCCAACTAAAAATATATAGAAAATATTAGCCGGGCATGGTGGCACATGCCTGTAGTCCCAGCTACTTGGGAGGCTGAGGCAGGAGGATCACTTGAGCCCAGGAGTTTGAGGTTGCTGTGAGCTAGGTTGACACCACGGCACTCTAGCCTGGGCAGCAGAGTGAGACTCTGTCTCAAAAAAACAAAAAGAAAAGAAAATGGGCAAAAGACATGAAATGATACCTCAGCAAAGAGGATATGCAGATGGCAAATAAGCACATGAAAAGATAATCAACATCATTAGTCATTAGGGGAATATAAATCAAAACCACAATGAGATATTGCTACACACCTATCAAAATGGCTAAAGTAGACTGCGCGCAGTGGCTCACGCCTGTAATTGTAATACTGTGGGAGGCTAAGGTGGGTGGATCGCTTGAGCTCAGGAGTTTGAGACCAGCATGAACAAGAGCAAGACCTCTTCTCTACTAAAAAAAATAGAAAAAATCAGCTGGGCATGGTGGTGCATGCCTGTGCCTATAGTCCCAGCTACTTGGGAGGCTGAGGCAGGAGGACCTCTTGAGCCCAGGAGATTGAGGTTGCTGTGAGCTATGATCACACCACTGCACTCTAGCCAGCGCAACAAAACGAGACTCTGGCTAAAATTAAAAAGTGACAACACCAAATGCTGGTGAGGACGCATAGAAATTGGATCCTTCATATATTACTGATGTGAATGTAAAATGGTACAATCACTCTCAAAAACATTTTAGCAGTTTCTTAAAAAACTAAACATGCAACTATCATGTAACCTAGCAATTTCATTTCTGGGCCTTTTTCCAGAAATGAAAACTTATGTTTATACAAAAACCTGCACACAAATGTTCATAGTAGCTTATAATAGCTCAAAACTCAGATGTCCTTTGTTAGGTAATTGGTTAGAGGAACTATGACATCTAACACCATGGGATACTACTCAGCAATAAAAAGGAATGAACTTGACACATGCAACAACTTGGATGAATCTCCAGAGAATTATTCTCAGTGAAGAAAGCCAATCCCAGGGGAGAGGGGAGGAAAAAAAACCCAATCCCAACAATCATACATACTATATGATTTCATTTATATAACATTTTTGAAACAACAAAATTAGAGAAACGAAGAACAGATTTGTGGTTGCCAGGAGTTAGGGAGGGGTGAGGAGGGAGGAGAGCGGGTGTAGTTGTAAAAAGGCAACAGTAGGAATCCCTACAATGATGGAAAGTTCTATAATACAGCTTGACTGCATCAGTGTCAATATCCTGGTTGTGATATTGTACTATAGTTTTGCAAGATGCTACATTGGGAAAACGGATACATGTGAGATCACTCTGTATTATTTTTCAGAACTGCATGTTAATCCACAGTTTGCCTAAAATAAATTTAATTTAAAGAAAAGAACCAACAGTGTTCTTTTCTCTGGGTTCTAACCACTCTTCCCACAAAAGCAGAGGATAAAAGAACTATCACGCTTCCAGAATTGGGGGGAAGGGTGGCAGGTGGGGAAAGGCAGGAGATACAAAAAACGCCCCCAGCTGCCTTGTACCCCAAATATTATTGTACTGCACATAAAATGGAGAATAAGGGCCAGAGAGACGGTGACCAGGGAGAAATTAAAGAAGAGAGGAGTCTGGCGTGTGCTGTATGTGGGGAGCCCAGGGGAGGCAAAATGTACTTCAGAGTCACTAAGGGTTAAGGTTCACGTGAGGAGCAAGGGCCACCCAGGCCCCTGCCTCTGACCACAGGGACAATGCCATTCAACAGGTGCCCGTTTTCAAATTCACCAAATTTCTCCAGAGAGGCTGTGGGCCTAGGACAAAGAGTCCCCCAGGCATTTCCCCAAATCTAATAAGAGCTGCCATTTAGCGCACACCCTCTGAGTGCCAGACACTAGGCCATCTGTTCACAGCCTGCCCCTCGGTCCTGTCCACAGGGCAGGCTGCTATCTCCATGCCACAGACTAGGAAGCCCAGGCTGCAGGCGACCACAGCAGGGGCAAGCCAAGCCCAGCCTCTTGTCCTGGACGGCTTGTCTCCCTGACTGATGCTCTCATCCATAAAGACCTTCATGCTTCTACTGTGGGAGGGAGGCATTGGCCCCTGCCCCTCCCCAGAGCAAGGAAATCACATTTCTCAGGAGGTATTTCTGGGCCAATTAAATCAGAGAGGCTGTTAGTGCTAATGTGTAATTGGTTTTAAAATCAGCAGACTTGCCTAGCTCTGGATGACAATATTTAAAAAGCAAAATGCCCCCATCCTGAGTGGTTCTTGTAAACCATGACGGCAGCCTCTGCAGCTGCAGCTGCCTTCTGTCAGTTCCCTCCTTGAAAGCAGTGGCTCAGCTCTAATTGGCTGCTGGGGATAAATATTTACGGGACTGTGTAAACGGAGAGCATCTGCCTCCAAGGTCTGGTGGCAGGATCTCCACGGCAGCACCCAGGAAAGCCAGTGGGCTGGGGGCTCTCCAAGCTAGCCATCCTTTTTCTGCAAATTGACAAGCACTGCAGTCTTCCAGACTCGGGGCCAAATGTCTAATTAAATTCCCAGACCGGGATAACGGTGTTGGCTCCTCCTGAGTTCAGGAAGGCCACAGCTTCCAGGCTGGGTGGAGGCCCTGAGGGGAAGTGCAGGCCCCTTCTAAGGCCCCAGGCTCATCTTCAGAATCCCACCCCTATGGGATTCTGCCTGTGGGGCACTGCCTATCTCAGGCTGGGGAGACGGACGGGCCTGGTGTTGGGCCCAGCTTCCCCACTGACTACCTCTACGGGTGGGGAACTGCTCAATCGGTAGAAGACGCGGCCTTCTCCTCCGTTCAGTGGGGATGAAATCCTCACCTCATAGGCACAATGAAGACGTATGACAACAAGGGACAGCAAGCACCTGGGACAGGGCCAAGCACAAAGGAGGACCAGGCTGCACAGCAGCCACTAAGATCTGAGTATGTGGGTCCCAACCTGGGCTGCACGTGAAAACACCAGGGCGCTTTAAAAATAGATTGCTTGGCCCCACTCCTGTGCTACTGGAAAATCACCCAGGCCCAGGAATCTGTTTTGTTTTGGTTTTTTTAAGGAATGCTCTAGAGGATGCTGATGTCATCAGCCGGCAACCCAGTCGGCAGCCAGGGCTGAGTCACGCCGACCTCAGCCCACCTAGCTTCAGCCGCAAGTTCTACTCTGGACAGGAAGCCATCCTGGGTCACGGCAGGCAGGGTGGGGTGGCCTCCACAGTCCCTCAGGTCTCTGTCGGAAGTGCTCCTCTGGTTTTAGCCTGCACACCCTGGTACCTTGGCCCCAGGAGGACACTGGCAGAAGCCTGTGGGTGACCAGACTGCATTTAGTGATGGCAATTCACATACTCCTGCACGCATCTGAGCAAGCCCTGTGTGAAAAGCCCCATATGGGGGCTGTCAGGGTGCAGCAGACAGCTCAGCCCCTCCTCATGCAAGCTGTGCCACCCTGGTGGTCCCTGGGCCTCCTCAAGCTCTGTCCCCTCAGTATCACAGCAGAGGGTCGGGCTGCAAAGCCTGGGAACTCACAGTAGGCGGTTGTCCTCGTTGGGGGCAGGGTGGGAAACCAGGGGCAGTGTCTCCAAGGAGAGAGGGTTGATGAAGTGAAGGGTCAGGGCAGACAAGCCCCTGTCCCGAGGGGCCCCAGTTGACCACTTGAGAACCCAGGGACACACTTTCAGCTCAGGCTCCTCGGTCCAGACTCCACCAGGATGAGAGGGGCTCAGCTGAGCTGAGGCCTGGTGCTGGCCAGTGCCTGCCCAGGCCCAGTGCCACGGGACTGTCTCTGTACCCAGGTCCTGGGAAGGGGACCTCGGGACTTCAGCTGAGAGGGCTGGGAGCCATTCCACGGTGTTTATCAGGATACTGCTGGGGGCCAGAAAGAACCTCAGTCCTAGCACCATGGCCAGGCAGCGCGCCTTCGCAGGAGACTAGCTTCCCGAAGTTAAGGATTTGGGAGCATCGTGGCCATGGACCACATCCCCAGAGGGTCCACCTGCTCTTCCATCCCCCACCGCTCTCCGCTCCCCGTGTGCCCTGAGTGCACTCAGTCCTCACCCTGCCCCACCCTGCCTCCTGAGCCCTTCATGGCCCCTGCCAAGGACAGGCCAGCACCCCTCGCTGCTCACCTCTGCCGCAAGAGGGCCGCTTCCCTCAGTCACATCCACCAACTCTGGCTGAGCCTGAGGTCTGAACAGTGTGTGGGAGGGACGGGGGATACCGCGTAACAACGCTGATCGGCTTCTCCTAAAGTCTGTGACCACAGACCCTCATGTATGAGCTCAAAACAGTCCACGAATCTTGTCAAGTTTCCTGAGTAAGTTCTCTTTCCTGCTTCCAGGGGGTGATTTCATACCCCGCCTTTTATCTTCAGAACCCCACTCCTGCCCAGCCTCAGCTCCCGCCGCCACTCTGCTGGTCTGAGACCAGGAGCTACCACCTGGGAGGTCCTCACGCTCCTGCCGCCACAGCCACAGTCCCACAGGCCTCACTCCCAAGCTTCCTGACTTTCCCTGTACCAACGAAAGGTCTCTTGCTCTCTGGGTTCCAGCTCCTTCTGCCTTTGCAAGAATTCCTCCCTCAGTTTATCTCCTCTCCCCACATCAGTTCCTTTTACCAGGCCCCTTCCATGCACTTGCCTCTCCTAAGAACTCTTCCCTTGGCCCCATCCTCTTCCAGCAGCTCCTCATTGCCTGCTCCTTTTAGTACCGAAATGTCTGAAAAGAGCCAACTGCACTTATGCTACTCATTGGCCGCCTCGTCCACAATTTCCGCCGCCGGGCGATTTCCACCAGCATGAGACCATGCGCCCTTCCCGCTACTCCAGTCTGACCCTCGGCCAGCTCACTTCGGGGTTGCCACGCCCGTGTCTCCTCTCTGCCCCATTCTTCCTCGGGCTCCCAGGAGCATTCCACATGGAAGGGCACAGATGAACCTCTGTGACTCATCTCCTGGTCTCCCTTTGCTTCACGGGCTGCTCTTTCTCAACCCCCTCGGCATGTTTCTCTTCCTGACCTCTGGGCCCCCCGTTCTTCTGTTCCTAGATGATCTCATCTAGGTCCATGACTTTAGACATCATTTATGTGCTCATGGCTCTCAAATTTATAACTCTGTACTAACCTCTCCCTGGAGCTCCAAACACATAGATCAAACTCGACAACTCCACTCAGCTGACTGAAGGCATCTCAGACCCAGTGTGTGCGGAAAGGACCTCTCCTTCCATAGCCTCCCCCGCCCCATTTCCTGTCTTAGTAAATGGTACTGCCATCCACTCAGTGGCTCAAACTGCACATAAAAATCTCTCTCACTTTTCTTTTCCTTCCTGATGCTTTTGCTTTGAAATATAGCTAGACCCCACCAGATTTCCCATCATCACTCTCAACCCTGGCCCAGCTTGCCATAATCTTTCACTTGGAAACCAGAATCATTTCCTAAGTGGTGTCCCTGCTTCCCTTCCGTGGGTGGGGGCTGCTCTGGAGAGGAGGGCTCTGAGAAGGGTCCATCTCCTGCTGTTCAGACTACACAGTTCTAACCTGATTAATTGGGTTGCCCGAGAGGAGGCATGTGTCCCCTCCCTTCTGACACACTTCCGTCAGAAATAGCACTTCCATTCAGAAAGCCAGATCAAGTGCTATTAACAAATTAATTCTGATCAGCGCAGCTCAAGCACTCAGACCTCAAGGCAATCCCGCAGTCCTGGAGGGGCTGTCCTGGGCCTGGCCTGGTAATGAAGTGGAAACATGCTGGAAGCAGAGGCGGTTATTCTGAGGCCTGTCTCTGTCCCCGGAGGGCAGAAGAGTGGGATTTGATTACGAGGTGGTTTCCTGGGGGAATTAACTCACTTTCGAATGATAAGTTATTAATCCCCCAAGTGGCAGGTAGGTCCATGAGGACAGTTGCTCTCGCTCCTCCCCGTGGGCCCTGAATCCTCCTATTTAGGACCAAGCATTCAGTGGGTGGCCAACCATCAGATGACAGAACTGGTAGGAGGGAGATAAGTCTGGGTCCTGGTGTCATTCCTCACCCTCATTCTCTTATTTAACCAATGTCACTGGGCCCCCCACCATGCTCAAGGAGGGCCTGTAGCTGGGACACCCGAGCTGAGCTCTGCATGACATGGGGAACCAGAGCCACTCGGCTCTGGAGGAAGAACCTTCTAGAGAGAAGGCCCAGAGAATGCAAGTGCCTGTTGTCAGACAGCCAGGTCCCAGTATGTCCAGCACGGCCATCCTTGCCAGCTGGCTGCTGTCCTGGTGGTCCCAGGGATAGGACTAAGCGGCTGGCTGTGCCTGAGGTCGGTCCACCTGCCTGGGTGCCACCTTCCCTCCCTCCCTCCAAACCCCCTCACTCCTGCACACAGCTTTGCTCCATTCCCACCTCTTCCAACAAAGCCTTTCAAAATCCCAATTGGAAAGACCCCTCCCTCTCTGAAGTCCTGGAGCACTTATCTGACACCTGCTGTCTCCATGGCCTTGTGTGGATAAACATCGCACTCCCACGTACTGGGAGCTCCTCCCCCATGCCCGGGCTGCTCAGGGGCAGGGGCCTAGTCCCCTCTGTCTCTCACCTGCCCAGGCCTAGCCCTCAGTTATGCTCAGGGAGTCTGAAGGGATTGTCTGACCTAGTGAAAGTCTGAAGGGCAGATGGAGACTCATAGGAGGACACTCCATCCGGCCCCTGAAACGAAGGCTGGATTTGGGTTTGAAAACCAGTTTCAGAAGGATGATTAAAAATTTTCAAGAATATTACTGGCTTTCTTATGGGAATGCTTGGAGACTTTCACAAAGACAGCAGCCAGCCAGAAGGAGAAAGGCCAGCTTGAAGAGGAAAAGTCCCGGGATGGAAAAACCAGGTGAAAGAGGTGGCTGACCACCTTCCCAGAGGCAGGTTCCCTCCCAGACCTGCACCTGACCACACCTGACCACACCTGACCACACGCAGCCACTCAGACCTCTAAATGAGCACCTGCCCAGCCCTCCCTCGCAGCAGGCCTTCCGCCGGTGAAAGCCACCCCACAGTCCCAGACAGCTCACGGTTCCAGCCCTAGTTAGTCTCACCCGGAAGCCTGAATATTGTCAGAGGAAACACAGGGCACAAAAGTGCCTTCAGCGTCAAGGCGTCTCTGCTGACCGCAGGACCTGCTGCAGGTCCTGAGCAGGAGGGAGGCCCAAGCCCCGGCTAAGCTGATACAGATGAAGCCATGGTGCCTACCCCAGAGGAGGGGAAGCCGATGGGCATGAGGATGAGATGGGCATGGAGACGCGCCGGACACTGCCGCTGACCTTTCACGAGGACTGTCCTGGCCTCGGCCCACTCGCTCCTCCCGTCGGACGTCAGCAGGCCAATCGGAGGCAAGCGCTCGTCCTCGTTGGCAGCCATTTTGACTATCTTTCTCAACTGAGTGAACAGATCCCCCTCACTGAGACGGCGGAAATTAACGACAACATCCAAGACAAAGAACTGTAGGGGAGACAGGTCAAACACGTCACTCGTGGGGGCGGCCCAAGGCGCCAGGCCTTTACTCAGCCTTTCCAGGGTAGCCGGGATGGGTGCTCAGGCCCCAGCCTCCCAGGGCATTTAGTGGTTCCGAGTAGTCTCAACTTGGGGACCAACCCAGTGCTGTTGGATTCCAAGCTGCCCCCAACCAGAAAAGGCAAGATTAAACTTGGCCAAAAGAAAAGTTGTTTTGTGGTTCCTAGTTCAGGTATAACCATTATGTTTTAGGGAATCGAGTATAAATTGGTACAACCACTGTTGGAGCCCAGTGTCTATCAAAATTAAAAATGTGCACACTTACGACTAAACAATTGCACTTATAAATGCATGTGTTAGCCTAAGATTCTCAGAAACAGATCCGTGTGTGCTGGAAGACATGGGCAATGTGCACCCCAGCCTTGTTGGCAATAGCAAAATGGTTCTCCAGGAGCAGGTGGCTGAGTGAAATGTAGTGTCCTTGTCCAGCACATGTCTGTGCAGCCATGAAAAGAGCAGACTAGCTGTAGGTAGAGCTGTGGGGATACATCTCAAACACATAGTGAGTGGAGGAAAAAAGCGAGCTAGCAAATCATATGCGGAGGAAGACTAAAATGGAAATCCAACATGCTCCATGCATAAATATATGCACCTACACATGTGTACATACATGTGCTCTATATGTGAGCCCTGTGAGGCTGTCATTTTGCAGCGTTGAAGACCAAAGCCTTGGGCTTTGTGAAGGCTCTGTTCCTAGGCCCAGGCGGAGATGCCCTTTTCAGCTGATGGACACGACTTCCTGGCTCCCTACCCTGATCCAGAGTAGGAGCCGTGAGAGCGTTTCTGAGAGGAGTGTAGACTGCGGCCTGCTGGGGCTGAGAAATGCTGCCTTTGGCTTGTGAATGAAGATGGAGAAAGGTTCCTGGTCTGTGGCTGGCCAGCCAGGGTGCCAGGTGGGCTGTGATGCTCCTAGTTGGCCTTCAAGTCTGGGAATGGGGGTCACAGCCGCCCTCAGATGGCAGATTCCACTGAGCTCTCAGCTCACTGAAAATGTGAGATGAGCCCGAGAGGAACACACTGTAGAGCAAGTACCGGAGGTCCCTGGGATGGTTGCAAACTTGGGTTTTAGCAAAAAACAAAAACCCCAAACAAAAAAAGCCTTTTTGTCAGATGAAATATTGATGTGAAGCCTCACTGTATAGAATATATAGTGTGGTGGCACTGGGAAGGGTTCAGGAGCCCTCAGGCTCAGCCCATCCCCCAGACCCCAGGGGGTCCTTGTTGGCTATGTGGAATCCAACCTGAAGACCTGAGCTGCAGTGTATAGAGTGTGGCATTGGGGCATTGGCCGGAACTAGGAGTCCATCCCACCCTTGGACAAACCACTTGACTTGTCCAAATCTCATGGCCTAATCTGTTGCACAGAGATCCTGAGATCCTGTCTGCAGGGTCACTGTAAGAGTTAAACAGGAAGAACGTGTGTGAGAGTGCTGAGCCTATGGTCTGGCACATGGGAGGTCCTGTCAGTCCACAATTCTGTCCATCTGTCCGTGTGTGGTCTCCAGAAAGGCCATAGCCTGGGTGACTGCATGGAAACAAACAGATGTGCAGGTGGAGGCGCCGGGGCCATGCTGGGTCTTGTTCACAACTCTGAGTCCACCAGGGCTGAAATGACAGCCCAGTGAGTTTATTCTCTAACTGATGATTCTCCTCATTCTTAAAAGCCAACTGGTGGAGAGAAACAGACTGACTGGGAGTAGGAAACCCCAGTTTGGGGCTTATCATGTGACTCAGGGAAGTGAGCTGAGCACCCTTGGAGAAGAGGAATGGATGCATGCACAGGGCCACTGCATGCCCCACGCCCCTCCCCAAGCCCAAGATGGGGGCCACTCACCTGGTTACAGCAGGCCACAATGACATGCTCGGGCTCAGGCATGATGCTGCTCTTCTGGGCCACCAGCGTGTCCTGGGTGTGGCCGGGGAGCCGGTAAGAGGAGAACAGCCCATAGTACTGTTTCATACAAAGGGGCTGCCCTGACAGTTGGCCCGTGGCACAGTCTGTGGGGATGGAGTGGCTGGAGGGGTAGCAGGGAGGGAAGCAGCCATCCGAGAGGGGTTGGGGGGAGACAGGGTACAGAAATTGGTTCTGTTATCACCTGATCAGGCAAAATGGGGCACAAAATTCAGAACTGCATCACCATGTCAGTCGCAGACCTCAATTCTCCACTTTTAAAAGTAGTGGAGTGCCCATTTCCAGGGCACTGGAAAGAGAGACTTTTAGGGTTTTCTCAAACCTCCACTAATCCACCCTCACCCCTGTCTTAGGCACTGCATGTGTAACCCTTGCCATGTAGCCCTCTGCACCTTTGCTTATGCTGATCTTCACTTAGCAAACCTTCACCCCCATCCCTGAACTCAACTGTTCTGTTAAGAAAATCCTTTCCCCTCATTTAAGAGCCTACTCCTTATCATCTCTTTTAGAAGCCTCCTGTGAGGTCAAGGTAGGAAGTTCTCTTTCCTCTGTGATCTCAGCATGCCTTATGTCTATCCTTCCTCTCTCTCCCTTCCTTCCATCCACCCATCCATACATCTACCATTCATCCATCCACCATCCATCCATCCATCCACCATGCATTCATGCTTCCATCCATCCTTCCACTCTTTCAGCCAAAAAATATGTGCTGAGCCTCTCCTCTGCGGCAGGCACCATTCTGGGATCTGGGGATAAAATATAAGACATGTACTTCCTGCTTTAATGGAGTGCAGGTATGAGGATGTGTAGGTGGGAAGTGGACCATAAGCAGCAAACTGATGGAATAGGAGACTTTCAGGTGGTGAGACAGAGTGACTGGCAGGGGTGGGAGGAGGTGACCAGGGGCAGTATCACTGAGACCTGGTAGATGATTGAGCTGGGCCCCAAGAGTGTGAGACCACCATGGAAGAGAGCAGGGTGGAGTGTGTCATGGCGCAGCCAAAGTGGGCATCACACTGAACTGTTATGACTCACCCATGACAGGGTGAGTGCCTGAATCCAGAAACTTTCGTAGCAATGCAAAATAATTTTATGGCTGTTGAATCTAATAATAAAACATACGGTCTTGTATTTTACGCCTTTGTACCATTTTTCTAGTAATTCATTTTTTGGTTTTTTTAAAAAGTTGCCAAAAAAATCAGTCCTTCCCCAGAGATAGTTTGAGAAGCACTGAAGGCAGAAAGGGGATGGAAGCCCAGTGAAGGGAAGGCCAGTGAGGTGGCAGGGCAGGTCCTGCCAGGCTACAGTGGGGTGACAACGGGCTGTCATTTTATTCTTGGTGCAGTGGAAGCCCTTGGAAGGCTCTAGCATGCAGGAGTGTGATTTGGTTAATGTTTTGCTTTTTAAATGGTTATACGTGAAGAATGGACCAAAGGGGTCACAGGAAGAACAAGGAAGGAGGCCGCAGCTGAGATGGAAAGTGATGTGGGCTGTGGGCGAGGAAGGGGGCCGGGCTGGGGACGTGTTCTGGAGGAAGGTGGTCACACTCGAGCAGCACTGTGGATTGGATGAGGGTGTGATGTAGAAAAGGAGCCGCAGGCATCTTCTAGGTTCCCGGACCCCGGCTGGGGTGTGCCAGTGCACTTACTGGAGGGCAACACCGCAGGGGGCACGCTGGGGCGGCAGCGAGCGGCAAACCTCCACCGAGCTCATCTGCAGCAACTTGAGCCACCCCAGTGGGGATGTCTGGGGGTTGGATGATCGAGTGTGGAGCTCAGGGGAAGGGACAAAGCTGCTTTTATGTCTGTTTGTGTGTCTGTCTTGCCCAATAGTCTGAGAACCTTTTCAGGGCCGGGATGAGGCCTTATTTCTCTTCATCTTCTCAGCATCAGTACTTTGCAGAGTGACTAAGCGAGTGAATGAGTGAATTAAAGGTTCAAATGTTCCAGCCTTAAGTCATTTACAGTCACTGGACGTGGGAACCTTCTTTTGGATATACTCAGGCACGTGTGTGTGTGTGAGTGTGCACACACACGTGAGAGTCTGGCATCAAGACTGTCAGTGATGGATGGGCACACGGCCCCAAGCCCAGCGGACAGGGCCCCTGCAGGGCTGCTGTAAGGGGGAGGCTCTCTAGAAACAGAGACCGTGCAATGAGCTGGAGGGGTGAGTTCTAGAGGAGGCAGACAAAGACACACCACGAGGAGACAGCAGCCCCAAGGTCTGGAGACTCAACAGGAGAATGGGACAGTGACCGTGGCACTTAGAGAGGAGTGAGCAGAGTGTGTCCAGGAGTGTCTGGTGGAGAGAGGCACTGGAGGGTCTGCTGTGTGCCTAGCCAGGGCTCAGAGCTTGCAGGCATCATCTCACAGGACAGGCACAGCGGCTCTAGGAGGTGGCTACTATTATTATTCCCCTTTGACAGACGGGGAATGATACCTAGGCGCCATCGCCCAAGGTCAACACACGAAGTATTGTGGTGCCTGAATTCAGGTATGCTGTCCCAGGCCCCAAGTCCTCAGCTGCTCTGCCCTTTGGGTCTGGGAGCCCTGCCCACTCCTCTCCAGAGAGAACAGCCCGATCCTGCCTATCCTGGGGAAGGCAGATGGGTCTGAGCCTCTGCCCCAAGGTTGGCTAAAGACTGAGTTGGATCAAGTTGAACGGACAGTGAAGTTTGCCTCCTGTGCCCTCCTTGTTCTGCCACTCCCAGCTGTGTGAGCACGGGCAAGTTACTTAACCTCTCTGAGTTTCAGCTTCCTCATCTGTGTGAGGGACACTGCTTTGGGCCCTTCTCTCCCAGCATCCAGTATCCTCATAGTCTCTGCCTTAGAGACCTGGGTCCTCCCGGCCCTCTCCCTCTCTCTGCTACCCCTAGCACCCTAGGGCTTGGCTGGGAGAGGGGCTTTCCTCTGAAATCAAAGCTAGCCCACGCTAGCTGTCAGAACACCCTCGTGTCCACTGACCTTGGTGGCATTGAGGAAACAGAGGCTCGGTGTGGGGAGACCATTCCCCCAAGTGGCAAAGCAGAACTGGCGTCACTTACTTTAAGAACTCTTCCTCCCCATCTTCCAATGTGTCCTCGAGCTTCAAACTAATGCACACCACGTGTGCATGTCTGCAGTGTGGCAGGAGGGGCATTTTGAAAAGCTCAAGGAGGGACAATGCTTACTCCAAGAAAAGGAACAGTTAACGATCAGGCCTCTAGTGCCTGATGCTGGGGGAGTGGGTGGGGAGACACCTGCTCTGTGACAGGAGCCAGGAACACAGCTCTGGAAAAGACAAGGTTCCTGCCCAGAGGAGCTCCCCGTCAGTGTGGGAGGGAGAGAGATGCACAGGCTGACTGTGCCGAAGCAGGGCACTACCCTTCCCAGGCGGGGCCCATCCTACCTGTCCAGCAGGGCCTTGTAGCTGAGCACACCAGAGATGAGGCTGGCTGCAAACCTGCAGAGACAGGTGAGGCCTGAGCCTCTGCTCCCAGGGCCCAGGCTCTCCCCTCCCAAACTCTCTGATCACCCAACATATGCCAGGCCCTGGTGGGGCACTAATCAGATGTGGCTCCCATGCCCCCACTGCTGTCAGCCAATCACAGGCCTTGGATTTAAAATGCTCCTTTGATGGAGCAGCTCTGGGGGAGAGGAGAGGAAACTGGGGTGACCTCAGGAAGGAGGAGGAGAGGGAGGGAGACCAGGAGGGCCACAGAGCAGGCCAGAGGGGCCGGATGGGGAGGGGTAGAGTTCTTTCTGGGAAAGGCCAGTCCTGGAGCTGGACAGGGCTGGGACCCCTGAAGTTTTAGAAAACCCAGTCTCCTGGGAAAACCCAGTAATTTGGTCCCCTTAATGCCAATGAAAAGAAAAGCAAGAGCTAGGGGGAAAGACGCTAGAGAACCGCGCCACGGGACCGTGTCATCTTAACTGTCCGTGGCTGATGAGGCCTGGCTTAATTGCAGGGAGGGAAATAGCCCCTCAGATGCAATTTTGACGACTGTTCTCAGAAGTCATCCATCACACCTTCCTTCTGCCCAGGGGAGGCCCCGGCTGCAGGAAGAGGTGATGACTGGCCTCGAGGCCAGCCAAGCTGGTCTTGGGGAGCCAGGGGTGGGGCAGGGCCTTCGCAACATGGCTGCGCCCTGCCCAGAGGGAAGGTGGGCACTGCCTCTTCTCCTCGGGCCACTTTGGCCCACCCCTCCCTCTGCACTGTCCCCGCCCTTTGCCCCATTCCGGTCTTGAGAGCAGAGGCTCTGAGGGCCCCCACAGGGAGACTCTTCCTTCCCCCACCCTCCCTCGTCATCAGTGGGCCCAGCGGCCTTTCCAGCGGCTCAGTGAGCTCTGAAATTGCAGCAGATGGTGCAGGCTCCGGTGGCTGGCAGGGAGGAATTGTTTCCGCCCCTCTGGGGCCTCTGTTTGGAGCTGGGCTCTGGAGGGCAGCAGAGACCCTCTCAGATAGCCCTGGGCTGTGCCTCTCAGCAACAACTAGTGACCAGTGCCAGGATGCACACCTCCTCGCAGGGCCTCGGCCAGGTGGCAACTGCCTTGAGGACATCTGAGGCCCGTGACCTCCGTTAGTGCCCACCCTGCCACAAATAAACATATTCTGAGGCAGACTATGTGTTTGTTACTCGAGTGCAGCCTAGCCTCCTTCCTGACCCGATGGCCTGGAAGTCACTGTCTCGCTCAGCCAAGGCACCAGCTTTGGCCTTTCCTTTCTGTCACTGGGGCCAGGTCCCCTCCCTTGGGCAGGTCCCCAAGCTGGGAGACCAGGAGCACCATGGCCTCACCTTAGCTGGTCGTTGGTGTCTTGGAAGTGTTGCCAAGCAAAGATCACAGCTGGGCTGGAGTTGACAGGCAGGGCCAGGCGGTTACTGAGATACATGTCATTCAGCCAGTACTCAGACACCTGCACGGAGGGAAGAGGAGGCGCACCATGACACCCCCTAACCCCACCAAAGTGCCTCCAAGGGCACCTTAACTATGGAGGACACCAGACCCGTCCTGGCAGCCCCAAGGGAAAATCAGGACACATCGTTGGAGCATTTACTTCATTCCTTCATTCATTCATTCCACAAACACACACTGAGCTCCAGTTATCTGCTTGGGCCCAGGTCTCCCCAGGGCACCATGCCTGCCCCTCACCTTTGCCCTGCACTAGCTCCTTTCTTCCATCCTGGTTTCCCATCCTGGTGGCCTGTTGCCCCCATCCCAGTCCCCTGCCTCTCCTTACACGTGTCTCCTTCCTGCCCTTCACCCTCTCTGCTTCCCTGACCTCATCCCTATGCCCATCTGTCCCCCATCCCTCCTCATGTCTGTCCTTCGCCTGGCCCTGGCTGTACCCCAACCCATGCCTCCTCTCTGTTCCCATCTCTCCCCATCCCTGTCCCCCTTTGCCCCATCTGCCTCATATTTGTCCCCAACTTGCCCCTCACTCAAATCCCAGTCTCCAGGCCTCCTCCTGCCCCTCTCTGTAGGTCCTGTCACCTCTTATCCAGTTGGCTGTCACCCCATCACCTCTTACCCAGTTGGCTGTCTTCTCCTGCCGCTCCAAGAGTTTTTGCTGCAGGGTCTCACCAAGACTGCCAGGGGCCCCAAACCGCCGCACGATGGCCTGACTCTTCTGGAACTGCTCTTCAGGTACCAGATGCCGCATGCACCGCAGGTAGGTGGCCAGGGTCTGCTGTAGGGGGGGCACTGGCAGCTTGGGCAGTGCCTGGAAGAGAAGGCTCACAGGCACTGCCTGTCTTCCGGCACGGCCTTAGTGTCTGTCTCGCTCTGCCCCGTCCCTGCTGTCTGTCCTGGGACCTATCTGTTTCTAGGGCTTGACTCAGCAGAAACATGAATTTAGGAAGCTCTTGTTTGCTCTCCCTGCTCACTCCATGCTCTGCCCCCAGGAAGGCACAAAGTGCAGAGGAAAAGACCATGATGTTGGCACCAGACAGACCTGGGTTCATACCCCTACCCTGCTGCTGGCTAGCTCTGTGACCTTCGGCAAGTCACTCTCCCACAGTGCCTCCATTTCTTCCCCTGTAAAATGGGGGTAATAACCCCCATCTCTCATAGGATCAAAGAGATAATGGGTGTGAAAATGCTTATAAACCATAAACGACAGGTCTAAGATGAAATAGTCCTGTTATTGATATTGTTGGCTGCTGGTCACTCTTAATATAAGACTGGGGCTCCAGAGTCTGGTTGATCTCTGGACCTGAAGGGTGCTATTCTTAGGGAGAGATCTGGAAAGGTAAAAGATGGTTTGGGGTGGAAGACACTCAGTACTGCCTCGATGACCAGAATTCTGCAAGAAGTTTCCCAGGAAGATGACTCATGTCCTGAGCTCCTTGTAAGTCCATCTTAGTTATAAAACCCAGGCAGGGAGTTTTGATCCATGTGGGTGTTAGGGGCGGGGGTTGGGGGTACAGTGGAAGTCCCTCCTCTCCAAATCTCTCCAGGCCTCAGCTCCTCATCCATAGGACATAAATAACAATTCCTACCTGAGAGGGACACAGAGAGAACTGAATGGGAGATATAACTGGCCCCAAACAACACATAGAATATGTTATGATGTTGCTGTCCTTATCTCTCCAGAGGAATTCCTAAGAGGAAAAGTGTAATATTTGGGAGCCCCAAAGTGCGGCTAGAATCTGGGCAGAACAGCCCCCATGGCCCTCTGTGAGCACTGTGCCTCCCAGTTCACCCACCCTGTTCACTCAGAGGTTTCATGCATGTCTTCAATTTTGTGACTTAGCCATGGCAGGTATTTTTGTCTCATTTATGGATAAGGAAACTGAGTCCCAGAAGCGAGAGACCAGTCCAAGGTCACACCACAGTCTGGTGGCAGAGCTGGGTGCTGAGTTCAGTCTTCATGGTCCACTTAGCTTCCTTCTCTCCCTTCTCCACACCCCCTTTTTCAACCCTACCTTCCCTTCGTTCACACTTAGCTGGTGATGACAGGGAAGCAGGACTTTTCATGTTATTGCTTAAATTATACAAAGTTGGTGGGCAGTGGGCCACCTTCCTGCAGGGGCTTCTGCTCTGTGGGTGGTGAGTTTCCATGAGGCAGCCACAGATTCCTCCCCACCATGGCAGCTGCGCAGGGAAGGGGCCCCTTGAAAGCACCCCCTGCTCTGCCACTGCTGCAGCACCCTGGGCAGAGGAGAACGACCATGTGAGTGCGCACTGATGGATGAATGATGGTCCTCCGCCTGTCTGATCCTGTCTTTAGAGTTCACAGCTCCGGCAGGTGTCAGTGCCAACTGCAGGCTGCTCCTGCCCTGAGGATGGTGGAGGACAGGTCTGGACAGCACCCAGGTGCCCTGCCCATGCTCAACCAGCCAGGCCCGGGCCCCCACCCAGCTGCTCTAGTTCTTCCTTTCCTTGTGTGCGTGTGTGTGGGGGGGTCTGTGAGGTGGGTGGGTGGGCAAGCACCTAGAGAAAGCCCAGCCCAGCTGGTAGTCTGACCAAGAGGGCCAGCAGGTCTGGCTGGAGGCCCTACTAGAAGTTGCCACCCTCCTTCTGGGCTCTGGCAGTGTGCTGGGACCCAGCCCGGGGAACAGGGAATCAGCTCAGACATCTCAGCCTCCCACGCTCTTCCTAAGGCCCTCCTGGACTTCTGGACCTGTGTCTCAGGTCAGTACAATGTCCCGGGCAGTGCATGGGAGACAGGCCCCGGGCTGGACTGGGAGACGATGGGGAGACGGAGCCTGCTCTCAGAGAAGCCACAGTCCAACGGGCTGCGGGTTGGGGAACATGCTGTGGGCAGAGGTGACAGTGAAGGTGTCTCAGCTCTGGAGGTCGGGACAATGTAGTCCCCTCTCTCGTGGGGAGAAGGCAGAATGCTGTGATCAAGGTTCCACATGAAGGTGGAGGGCAGAGGGCAGAGAGGGTGGCAAAATGACATTTGTGGGAGAGGGCCCAATACGAGCAAAGACCTGAAGTCAGATGTGTCACTCTAGCACTTGAAGCATCTAAAGCCAGTGGGGAAGATGGTGCCTAAGCCTCCAGGGCTGCACTCATGACAGCAACTGGAGCAGGGAGGTGGCAGTGCCTTCGGCAGGGAATTCAGCACCCCCATGGCAACCCCACTAGGCTCAAAGCTATCAGAAGTGGAACTTGGGGTGGGGCCCCCTGGCCTGGTCAAGCGCTCTCTCTGGCTTTGGGACCAGGAAGTGTGGCTGCCAACATTCCCCTGGTACCCCCTAAGGCCACTCCCAGCCCCTCCAGGCCCTCCCAGGCTCCTCAGCAGGCCCAGGGCAGGGCTGCAGCCTAGGGCTTATGCCAGGAGAGTACATGGCTGGGGGCCGGGCAAATGCTGGGGCCAGTTCCACCCCGGACTGTTCTGGAAGCAAGGGCACATGAACGGAGAGAGCAAGGGTGAGAGGGGGCTCCAAAAGAGACTCACAGACTCTTCCTCACTGCTGGGAGTTTTTGCTGCCATCTTATGAGGGTCTTTTTCCAGGATGGGCATCGTGGTGATTCTGGGTTCAGGGAAGCAGAGGTGTAGACCTGAGGACAAAGAAGGGACAGGCATCAACACAGCAGCCACCTGGGCCTGCCATGACCACTTCCCCTCCCTCAGCCTGGCCCCACCCCACCCCATGAGGAGGCCAGAGCCTCACAGTAGTGTATGGCCTGGCCCCAGTCTCCACCCCCTGACCAGTGTCTTCTATGGGCCCCCAAATGGTAGAGGGTGGCTCCTGAAGTGGCCCTCCCATGGGGACCTGTTCTCATGAGGCTGCTGCCACCCAAGGCCAACTGACCACACCAGGACAACACTGAGGGTGCAGGGCCAGGCCTGCCCTCTCCAAATCCATGAGGACTCTCTGGCAGAGCACTTGTTTCATTCCTGCCTGGAACCCAGTAGACATGCGCTTTGCTGATTAAAATCTTTCTTTCCCACTAGACTGTGAGCTTCTCAAGGGCAAGTCCCTACTCCTGCCATGCTAAGTGCTTCATCTCTGGGGTCTTGCCTGGGGCCTGGCTTGGAGTAGGGTGAGTGTCGGTTTGCTGAGGAAAAGGAATGCATGCCTGTGTAGATGAATGTGCGCATGAGTGACACGGAGACCCTCCAAGGCCCTGTGCTCCAAGAGCCCCTCTCCAAGAGGCACTCTGGGCTGATTGGGAGCCTGGCCTGTGGTCAGGGCAGGGAGGGCCCTAGGGCCTGCTGGATGGGATGTGACGTAGGCAGTCTCTGGTCCACAGGCTCCCAGTGCAGGTGCCATGGGAATGCTGAGGGGGGAAGTGCAGGGAAGCTGGCCAGCCAGGACCCCTAGAGGCTACCTGCCTTAGTCTGGGGAGAAGCAATTAATTTTGAAGGTGCAGTAGAATTCAGCCAGGCCAAGGGAGCAAAGACCATTTTGTAAGGCCATGGGGCACAACTGCTACCCTTTGAGATCTCCCTAAACCTAAACCTGCACAGGCACACACCCATGATTTCCACTAGCCCACCCTCTGTTCTCTTTCAAGAGCCTGAAGCTGATGTTTTAACCCACATTCCCCCAACACCAGCCCGACCCAGAGGCAAGCACAGCCAGGTACGGACGCATGGCACAGCTGGTCCCAGGAACAGGGAGCATCCAGGAAGATGGATGAACCAGGCCCAAGGATGGAGGAGCCTGCGGCTGCCTTGCAGCCTGGGCAGAGAATGTAAAGTCTCTCCCGACTGGGTGGCCCCCAGGTCCCCCTGTGCCACAGACCATAGAGGCTACCCTCAACTGCAAAGTAAAAGAGGCCACATCCCTGGTGAAGGTGGTGGTGTTCTGAGGGGACAGTGAGGACAATGGCAGGTTGGTAAAGGCCCTAGAGATGGTGTGGCCAATGCCTCCTCTTGCTCTTGTCCTGGGGTCCCACCACTGCAGGAAGACTCTAGCCAGGCTTTAGGGACCCAGAGCCTGGGAGAGGAGGGTGGGACCAGAGAGAGATAAGTCCCCTGACGGTTCCGTGATTGTTCCTGCAGCCACCAACTCTTCTTCCTCCTTGGCTCTTGGGCCAGTGTCTTAAGGGTGTGTGTGTTTGTGTGTAAGTCTTTCTGTCTGTTTTGTATCTCCCATCCATGCTCCTTCTGGCCTGGCTTTCAAAGGCTGCCCGAGGGGTGTCTACCCTGCCCTGGAGGCCCAACCTCAGCCTAGTTTGGGGTCACAGGCTATCTGTGTGCTGCAACCTGGCTCAGACTTGCCAGGGCAGCCACTTCTTCCCCCCTCCCCCCAGCTCTCAGAGGGTCTGGAGAGAGGTGGGTGCCAGCCAGTACTTCAGCCAAGTGAAGTGAGCTCCGCAGACCCTCCCTCTGCACACAAAAGCGAAGACCTCCGCAGGTAGCAGATGCGGTCCAGGTGAAGGGAGAACACGCGCGGAGTCCCAGAGCGCTGCCGGTCAAGCCTCCCCAAGCCCAGGCACCCAAGCAGCGGAATCCTGCATCCTCCCAGCTGTCCCCCGACGGGCGCTGCAGCCTGGGACTGCCGGGCCTCTTGGCCTGGGTGCGGTCCATGGACAGAGCCTCCGACCGCCGCCCTCGGCTCCGGGCCCCGCTCCCCGCACTGCGCTGGCCAGCCCAGCCCAGCCCTCCTCACCTGCTCTCCTGGCTCGGCTGCCTCCGCGGCCGCTGCACCGCACGCACCAGGCGGGACTGGGAGCGGGGGTGCGAGCCGGAAGGGACGCGCGGAGGTGGGGCACGTCAGCAGCGCGGGGGTGGGGGCTGCGGCCCGGGTCTTTGGTAGATCCTCCGACGTCGCCAGATCCCCGCGGCCGCCCGACTGGTGCTAGAGAGCTGGCCGCTCCTCTCTCTTGTTCCCCCGCCCTCCCCTCTCTCCCTTTCCTCCCTCTCCCAGCCCCTCCCCGTCTCTGTTCTTCACAGTCCTCTGTTCTTCCCTCCCCCCGCACTCCCCGCTCACCGCGAACCCACCTCCCGCCCCCGGAACCTGCCTGGACGGCGTCCTGGACGAGCTCAGGCACAGTCGGTAGACCTAGGCCCGAGAAGGGCAGCAGGACATTGCCCCGCCCATACCCGTTGACCCCAGACCGGCCTCCCCCAGTCCCCGAGATCCCCCAGCCCCGTTATCCCCGCTGGCTGCTTGTGCAGAACCCTGGAGCGGGAAATATCTGCCCTCCCCTCCCCACCGTGCAGACGGCCAGTCTCAACCCTACTCCACCGTCTTCCAAAATTATAATAATAAAAAGAAACCTGTTTGTTGTTCACTGCAGGACCTCCTTCCCTTTCTGTTGCCACCCCGCGGGCGCTGTGGGATGAGGGGATAGGGGTGGGGGAATACAGACTCTATCGGGCGCTCTTCATGGCAGACCTGGGGGTGCTGAGGAACACGCGGCGAAGGCAGACTCTCCTCCCAGACAAAAGCCCCCCCACATGTAGATCTCCACGCAAGAACACACACAACCTGCAAAGACAGACCCTGCCGGGACACACGCATGCCCAGCCCCACGCTGAGGACAGACACGAACACAAAGCAGTGCAGACCCTCACAGATGCAATCTAACACACAGGCGACCCCAACCCAGCCGCCGCTCCACGCTGGGACCGGAGGACTCTGCGGCGGTCATCAGACAGCGGATTCCAGGACTGGAAGTGTCGCGCAAACGCTAGCCTGAGGCTCTCAGGACCGGAATTCAAGATGGGAAACTTTTCTGACAGCCCTGGGCATCTGCTTGCACTCAGGACAGCGTGCGGATGGGACGAGTTGGCACCAGCTCCCGCACTCGCATCCCCTCCCTTCGCGACTCAGACCCGCAGGACCCGGACACAGCAGACACCTCCCCTGTCTCTCGCAGGATAGAGCCTAGCTCTCTAAGGAGCACACAAATCACACGCGCGCGCGCGCGCGCTCCGGAGATAGGACCCTGAAAGGTGGAGTCTGTTTTTCTTCTTCTGCCCGAAACAGCTCGGATCCTACTCCTTTCTCGAAGCCTGGACGGGGCGGGATGCTGGTCGTAAGGGAAGCTCAGCCCAGGCTCAGAACTCAGTAGCTGGAGCGGGGCGTGTCCTCAAAGGGCGGGGCCTGGTGTATCCAGCTGGAGCGGTCCTTAGGTTCCCCAGGGCGGCACCCCCGGGCGCTGCCCTGGGCCTGGGAAGGAGGGGCTGTCCCGGGCTGAGGGGAGCGTGCGCTCCATGGTGACCGTGGGTTTGCTTCCTTCGTATCCCACAGGCTCCCCGCATGCCCGCTAGGCTCAGGCCTGGTTCGGGGCTTGAAGACCCAACTCACCCTCTCTGCCTCAGCCTTGTGCCTGGCTGCCCATCCCCCAACAGTAAAGAGACTCAGCCTCCTGGGACAGACATGGTTTATTGATTCCGGCTAGAGGCACCGCGGTGCAGCGGTCCGTTTGGCACTGGGAGGAACGGAAGGAAAGACAGACGCTTAGCTCTACACAGAGGAGCCCCGAGGGAGGGGGCGCGCGCCTCTTTCTCTCTACAAGGAGCTCAATCGCTTCTCTTGCCTCGGCGCTCCATACCCCACTGTACAAAAGGGAGAGGGACACAGAATGGGCTACTGGGGGCGGGGGATTCGGGCAGAAGAAGTCAAGGCTGGGGAGGGGCTGGGGTACGCGCTAGAGGAGGCAGGCCCGAGCCTGAGTTGGCCAGCGCTCATCTGCAGAGCAGCAGCAGCCACTTTGACCCAAGGGGATGGGGCGGGCGGCCTGAAGGACGAGCGAGGCTGCTAGCTGCGGGTATGGTAGTAGTGGTAGTCGTCCTCGCACCCGTCAAAAGGGTCAGGAGGGCTGCAAGGCGCGCCGTCGGGGCCGGGCACTGGACGCTCACGCAGGCGCATCGCATCGTACAGACCCTGCGGCGGCTCGTCCAGCAGCACGTCGCGCTCGGAGCGGGAGCGCGTCAGGAGGCCCACGTTGCGCAGCAGCAGTAGGACGGGCGCATAGAGCAGGTTGGCCAGGCCCATGCCCAGGCTGAGCTGCTCAAAGCCGAGCGAGTGCACGATGTGGCCCGCCACTATGGGCCCGAGCGCATAGGCCACTGAATAGGAGATGTCGGCGATGGCGTAGACGCTGCCGTAGACTGAGACGTGGCGCACGTCCACTAGGAAAGCGAGCGTGGGCAGCAGTGCTGTGTCGACCAGTGCTATGCCAAAGCAGAGGCCGCAGAGCGAGACCACTAAGGGCGCGAAGGAGCGGCAGGCAGGCACAATGCACGAGCTGGCACCGATCACAGCCAGCCCCAGAGCCCCATACAGCCACTGCAGGTGTGGGTAGCGCGCCGCCAAGCGCACTGTGAGGTAGACGCCTAGCACGTGGGGCACGAAAGCCGGCAGCCAAGCCATGCCCATCTCCCACTCGGACGCTGCCATCGTGTGCTTCATCCACGTGGCGATGGTGGGCTCGAGGAAGGCCAGGGGAATGTTGCAGGTGGTGAGCGCGCCGGCTACCACGGCAATGTAGGGGTCTAGCATGAGGCGGTAGATGGGCGTGCCCACCGGCAGGTTGGCCCGAGCCCGTGCAGCAGCTGAGAACGGCTTGGCCACCGCCAGCAGCAACAGCGCGTCGCAAAGCGACACCGCGGCGAGCACCAAGAAGGGTACGCGCTTGCCGGCGAACTCATAGAGGATGCCCCCAAAGGGCGGCGCCACCAGGCTTCCGAAGCTGATGAAGGCCAGCGCCACGCCCAGCGCTCGACTGCGTTCTGGCTCCTCCGGATACTTGTCGGCAATCATGGCTATGCCGGACGTGTCCGCGAAGGCCGAGCCCAGGCCCTGCAGGCTGCGCGCGGCGAACAGCGTGGCGTAGTCCTCCGCGAAGGCGAACATGACAGTGGAGGCGAACATGACGCCCAGGCCGATGAGCAGCGGCACATCGTAGCTCATGCGGTCGATGAAAGGCCCGCTCAGGGGGTTCACCAGCAGCTGCAGAATGGCCTTGGAAGCAAACAGCACCCCGATCTTCACGTCTTCGCTCTCCGTGGGGTATCGGGGCCGCAGGCCCGACCCGGCAGGCCACGCAGCCGTCGGGGGCGCCGAGCTGTTGGCCGTGTAGGCGCTGCCATTAGCTGGAGTGGGTAGCGGCACGGTGGGCTCCCACACCTCGGGGGTCGAGCTGGGGCTATCGCTGCCCCCGCGCATGTGGGCGATGTAGTCGGGCACGATGGGCACGATGACCATGTACAGCATGTTGTCCAGTAACAGCGCCACACACACGATGACCAGCAACAGGCGCCGCTGCCGCCGGGGCTCCTGCAACGCCGCGCCCACTGCCTCCGACAGCTTTGTGGCCGCTGCCCGGGCCTGGCCCGCCGGTGCCGCGGGTTCCATGCCCTCACCCCGCTGCTCTTCCGAGGACGCCTCCACCAGGGTTGCGGGCGTCCCGCAGTGCAGAGACTAGGGCACTGGACTTTGGGGACGCGGTCCTCCCCGAGCAGCGGGTCCTGTGCGTCAGGTGGCCGCGGGGCTCATGGTCCCGCGTCCCGGGAAAGGCAAGGACTCCGTCTGGAGAAGAGCCGCAGCTGCTCTTAGCCGATCTGGGGACCTGCCTCGGCTGGGCTCAGTGGCGGCCGGGGAGGCGGGCGCTCCGAGAGGCTGGGGCCGGAGACTGGGCGCACTGCGCCCGGGGCGCGCCGGGAGCAGCCCCCGCCGCGCTGAGAGGCAGCCCGCGCTGGCCCAGGGGCATGCTGCTGCCGCCCGCCCGCCTGCTCGCCCCGCCGCCGCGCTCCCCTCCCCTCGCGTCGGCTCTTGCCTCCTCCGCCTCTTCTTTTTTCCCTTCCACTCGGGGCTGTGACGCGGCGAGTCCCAGCCCCCGAGTGGTGCCCGGGCCACTTGCGTCGCTCATGCTAATACGACGTCGGCGGGGCGGGGGCGGGGGCGGGGCGTGGCCGGGCAGGGGTCCGCTCCCCAGATGCGCCAGGGCTGGAAGCCCCAGGAAGGGGTCTTGGTGCAGAAGAGTTCTAGACTAGCCCCTGGGGATGGGTGCGCCGCGCGAAGAGCCGGCCCTCAGTCTGCCCCCACCTCCGGGTCTAGGATCTGCGGGCTCAGCGCGGGCTCTTCTCCCCAGGAGAGAGGGGAGCGGCAGCAGGTTCCCTGCGGCCCCTCGGGAGAGGGGGGAGCCCAGGGCTGGAGATCTCCGCCTCAGCCAGGATCTCCGAGCACAGCGGGCAGGGAGCCCCCGAGGTGAGCCGTGCCTGAGTCCATCTGTTCTCGCAGCTGGATAGTGGAGCCGCGACCCGAGGGGCGCTGGGCACTGACCCCCCAACCCTTTCTCTGGCCCCGCCCCCTGGCCGCTCCCCCATCCAGGAAGGGAGGGGTAGGCTCAGAGATTGTTGGGCCTGGTTTCGACCCCGGCCCCTGGGCAGAATGTTACGGCAGCGAATTTGAGACTACGAGCATATGGGGATTGGGGGGACAAGTTGCTTCGCACCACCCGGGGCCTGGAGTATCAGCCCAGCCCCTTCCACCCTCCCGCACTGCCTCCCCACACTCCCCCTGCCTGGACTCTCCCTTTCCGCTTTAGCTGTCCTGGTCCCCCAGCTCCGCCTCTTCTTTCTTCCCTCCTTCTCACCCCCTCCCCACTCTAACTCCTCCCAGGCCCTCTCCGTACTAGACCCAGCCCTCCCTCGGCTCCTGCCAGCCTCGCTGACTGTTCTACTCCCCCCTCCTCATCTCCAGAGCTGCCTCCAAGCCCTGGGTGGGCTAGGGAATAATGTGGCTGGGTCCTCTCTTGGAGCCGTAAGAAACCCCGAGTGGGTGCAGCGCCCACTCGCTGGACAGAGTCCAGAAGCTCTGCTGCTATCGGAAGCTGGCAGGGGGTGGGGGATGGGGGGGCTCACCTTTCTTCCGAGAGGGCTCACCGGCTAAGGCGCGGGGCTCTCAGCTGACAGGCTGGGCTGCCCAGGCTGCACACTGGGCCTGACGGGTCCCCAGAGGAACGTTGACCCTGGATGGCACATCAGGCCCTTTTTCCAGCCTGCGAGCTGGCAGGGGAGAGGCTCCAAGGTAGCTGAGGGTGGGAAAGACGGGTTGTTCAGGTTACAGTTTGTCTCTGTAAGAGGAGCTTTCCCACCCTAGCCTCAAAAACAAACCAGCATCAGACCCAGCTGCTTATCTCACCGTGCCCCCACCCCACAGAGGCCGGCGATGCAGAGCAAAGAACCTGGGCTTTGAAGGCAGGCAACTAGGATGACTCCCAGCCCTGCCACTTATTAGTGAGGGTACCTGGGGGAACTGCTTCACCTCTCTTCCCCTCAGTTGCTTTATCTCTAAGATGGAATAATAATAGTACCCACTGCTTAGAGTGCTGACACATAGTAAGAGCAATATATAATAAGTACTTGCTGTGTTGTTATTACCTGTAAAATGTGCTGTTTTCTCCTCAATTCACTGTTGTGGGTCTTGTGAAGAACAGATAAAAGGCACAGGAGGCATGTGGCTACCTGGCTTGTTCCTCTGGTTAGGGGGACATTGTGATCCTGGGCTCCATCTGGGTTGGCAGAGGGACCGGGGGCATTGGAAAGTTGGTTTCTGTCCCCAAAATGGCTGTGGGATGAGATGATGGAGGCCAGAGTGTGAGGGTGAGAGGCAGCAGCCTTGCCACCTTTGCCCCATCCCTCCACCCACAATGGCACCCCAAGAAAGGAGGAGAAACTCATCTACTTATGGCACCTGCTCTGCAGTGGCCAAACTGCGCTCTCTCTGAGGCTGGGAGAGAGCCCAATACGGGGACAGGACAATCTCAGGATGATCTTGGGTGAGTCATAGCCCCTCTCTGAGCCCCAGCCTTGCCTCTGTCCAGTAAGGGTTTAGGCAAGAACCCACTCACTGACTCCCTCAGCAGAAGCGTGTACTGCAGAAGGGCTCTTTTGGAATGGAAAAATTATTTTAAATTTTATTTGATGGCCTTTAGTCAATACACAGATACTCTCCAGCTCATCCTAGTCTCCCCTGAGTTGGTTTCACACACTTATGTCACTTACCTGGCCCTCCAGTCATTGGAATTTGAGAGTTCTGGGCTCTTCTGACTCTCCCATTATGAGGCTTTTAAAGGGTCAGTCTTCCAGCTTGCAGAGCAATTACTATTTATGCATATGGTGTTTTCCCTGTCTGACTTTTTTAAAAGAGGGGGGAGGATTTGAAGCAAAAGTTTTCTGTTGAGTGGCTAAAGAACAGTGGAATCTTAGAGACAAGAAACTTTCCCTGGAATTTCAAGATGCAGACCCCTTCTCCTAGCCTCTGGCCAACAAAATTCATGACTCTTTGCGAGCTTGAAGCCAAGTTGTCTGTGGGCTCATACCTAACTCTCCAGTCCTCCACTCCTGTATGGCAGGAAACAGACTCATTTATTAAGTACTTGCTTTGTGCCAGTGGCATTGTGTGTGCTGTTTTACTTTATTCTCCCACAATCATGGTGCAGTGTGGGTGCTATTCCCGTGGCCTTAGTGGGCATGGAGATCCCTACTGCAGAGCTTGGATTTAAATCCAGGCTTTGGCACCTGTCTTGTGATCTTTTTGCTGCCTTCCTATTCCCTGGGCCACAGTGTGCTCCTGCTGCTCCATCTCCAAGGTGGTCATGCCTTGGCAGTGTAGGAAAGAGGGGCAGATCAAGACCCATGGGAGGAGGAAGGTCCTGGGCTGGCTCCCTAAGGACGTCCCAGAGACGCTAAACTCCTTCACTCTCTAACTTCCAGATCAGAAGGCGACCCCCATCCATCATCAGACTCAAAGACTGAGTGCAGGGATTGCAGGGAGGTGACAGACCCCTTCTGCAGAAAGCTATGTAAGGCCTGAGCCATGGCAAGACCTGGCCACAACCTCCATTCCTGTTCTGGCCTGCTGGGAGCTGTCCAGGGTGCTGGCCCTGGCTCTGCCACTTGCCAACCAGCCTCCCACAAGAATCCCGTCCCCTCTCTTCCTTCGCCTGCTGCTTCCTCTTCACTTGAACTCTTGGTAAGTTCCTTTTCCAAGACTGCTCTGTCTGAGCATAACTTGCAGGTAAAAGGGAACTTCCCATCCAATCCCATAAGAGAAAATGGAAACATTCTTCTCTGCTTTCTCAATCGGATATATAGCAACTGTTCGTTGCTGCAGGGTTCATATCTGGTACTCAATGTAAGTTGAATGAGCAAAGGAAGGAATTTATTTATTAGACATATGGAAGTACTTATAATGTGCCAGGCACTTTTCTAAGCATTTTACCAATATTAGCTCATTTAATACTCTCACCATCGTTTATATTACCTTTTTATAGGTGAGGATACCAAATAAAGTAATTTATTCACAGTCATAGAGCTCACAAGTGGTGGGGACAGGACTCAAATGCCGGTGATCTAGCTCCAGCATCCTGCTCTCAGCCACCATGCTGTCCTGCTGTGGGATGGCTGAGGACCTTGAGATGACTTACTCGAAAGCATCTAGCTAAATGCTTGACACTCAGTAGGAGCTTAATTATTGTTATTTTGTATGGATAGAGACAGCTTAGTGATTTCTGGCTGAAAACCTTTCTTCTCATTTTATTCACTGTATACAACTGTGCATGTAGTTTGATAGAATAAAGTCTGCTCTGTGCTGGACCAGTGCCATAGGGGAGCTTCTGGGGGACTGGGGAGTCCTGGTGTATGGGAGTTTGGGGAAGGGGTAGAAGGATAGCCATCCTGTGGTGCCTGGGTGAGGTCTAGGGTGTATGTGGGAGTCTTGGGTTGGTTGCAGGGGGTGGGTGTGTGCTGCTACAAGGGTGGTACCAGCCCAGCCTGGCCTCATTTCTGAGAAGGTCATGGGGCCTTGTGAATTCCAGGGCTTTGCCATTTGTTGCTTTACTGAGACATCTGGTCCCAGAGAAGGGAAAGGACTGTGTTTCTGCAGAAATGCAGGTTGGTGTTGGTGGCAGCAGCACGTGAGCGGGGTGCCTGCTCCTGATTTATTGTTTCTTTGTCTCCCTGGAAGCACTTAAGTGCAGGCTTAGTTCCAATGAATCTTTGTTGGATTCCAGCACTGGAGGTGGAGTTCAGTTTGCTCAGGCCTCTATCTGCCTTTCCCTGTGTGCTTCCCTGGGAGGGCCTCAGGGCCTCAGCATCACTTAATTAATTTAGGCTTCCCCAGTCACATCTTCTCAGATTCAAAGGAACAGAGTGGCCCCTTGTCAGCCTTTCCCAGAAACCTGTGAGTCTGGTGGCTGGAAGCCAGAGGACTACGTGTCTGCCTGGCTGCCCTTGGCCAGCCTGTCCTCAGGCCCAGATCTGCCTGGTCCAACATAGTTGGACCTCAATGGGAAAAGAAAGGGACTGCAGCTCTTGTTCTGTGGGTGGGCCTCTGGGCTCCTCCACACAGCTCCCAGGAAGGGAACCTTGCTCTCTTGCTTTCTTTCCAATTCCCTGACACTCCCTATGAATCATTGGCTGGAAGCACAGTCTCCAAATCCCTTTGTACTTTTTATCCCAATCCAGTGAGTGTCTCAGGTTCATTTCTCTCCTCCATTGATACCACTGCCTGTCTGCTCAGCCCAGACTGGACATCTTACCCGACACTGGGACAGCCAATCACCTCCCACTTGCCCCTCGCCTCCTGACCTGGCCAAGCCACTCCTATGAGGCTGCCAACTTCTTTTGTCTGTAAAGTTTCAGACAAGCTCCCAGCTTGCTCACAGACTCCTCAGGGACCCCTGCTGCCTGGGACTGGAGCTCAGCCCCCCTCCCAGCATGGTGGCCTTCCACAATGCCTCCTGCCTTAACTGTCCTCCCTGTCTTCCCTGGCAGGCCCCAGGAGCTCCTACCTCTGCCCCTTCGAACCAGTGTTTTCTCCATTCCTGCCCAGCTTTGCCTTCCTTTGGTAGCCATAACTCCTCCCTGATTCTGGAAATATTGTGAATACCATCCCCACTCCTCTGAAATTTATCCCCCATGGCGTTGGAGCTGTTCCCCAGCTCCAGCCTGAGAGCTCCTTGAAGGCAAGATCTGTACTGTGCTTGTGAGGCATCTGCATAGCACTGGCCACAGCCCTTTGCATAGGAACTGATGTGTTAGTGGTTTTTAAATCCATCTCTACATTTATTCAAATAAAAATTAATCACATAAGTAATGCATATCTATCTATCTATCTGTCTATCTATATCTACTTATATTCTTCTCACAGAAATTAGAGCATCGTGAATGTTGGGTCCTCTCTGCCACCTCTCAGATGCTACAACTCTTACTATTTTTGTGTGTATTTTCCAAGCTGTTTTCCATACATATAAATGAGCTCATATAAAATTTAACATAAATAGCATGTTTAAACAAGTATATTTTAACATAAATGTTGTTATATTGTATCATTCTGTAGTTCTCTCATTTTCTACTCATTATATCCACTTTAGTCTACACAGAAATGGCTCGATTGTTTTAGCTGCCACATAGTATTTCTTGTTATGAACACACCACCATGTTTTTAACTATTAATATTTCCCTATTGATGGACATTTGGGTTATTTCTGATTTTTAGATGTTACAATGCTGCAATGAATTTCCTTGTGTTTGTGTAGATACTTTTCCAACCAATACACTGACAACTGGGATTGTTGGGTGGATTCCAGCAATCTGTTCACATTTTAAATGTTAAAAGAAATTTCCAGATTGCCCTTCAAAGTGGCTATTTAAATGTATACCCCCCCAGCAGTGTATGGGGGTGCAGATGCTCCTTGACTTACATCAGAGTTTCATCCTGATAAACCCTCTGTAGATTTTTAAATTGAAAATATCATTACATTGAAAATACATTTAATCCATCTAATCTACCAAACATAGCTTAGCCTAGCCTACCTTAAACGTGCTCAGAACACTTACAAGTACCCTTCCGTTGGGCAAAACCGTCTGGTAACACAGTGCCCTGTAGATTACCTACTGGTTGTTTACTGTGGTGATCGCAGCTGACTGGGAGCTGCGGCTCACTGCCACTGCCCAGCACCACCGGAGAGGGTTGTACCACATATCACTGGCCTGGGAAAACAAATCAAAATTCAGAATTTGAAGTACCAATTCTACTGAATGCATATCACTTTTGCACCATAGTAAAGTCCAAAATTCATCAGTTGAACCATATGTACGCTGGGGATGTCCGTACACAATTCTCCATACTTCTGCCAACATTTGCTCTGATCAGTTTTTTCCCTTTTGTTAATCTGGTAGGAGAGAAATGGCATTCATTATCATTTTAATCACTTAATTGTTTAATTGGCTAAGTATCTTTTCAGATGTCTATTAGTCATTTGTATTTTCTCTGTTGTAAATTGCCTGTTACTTTCTTTCCTTGTTTTCCTATTAGGCTGTTTATCTTTTTCTTCTGAGTTGTAAAAATTCTCAACACTTTAAAATAAAATATCTTTGCCCCAGACATGTCCACTGTGGATGAAAATCATTGCTATATCTTCACTAATTAGATGTAAGGCTAATACTTATTGGGCAGGGTATATTAGAGTTGATGTGAGGTTGCTGCATCAATTAAAACCCTTCATACCCAGTCCAAATTCTTTAGCTTGACATAAAAGTTTCTCTATAATCTATCTACCCCTGTGGTCTCAATGTGATGCCAGATCTGATTCCTGATTCCATCACTTCTATCTCTCTAACTGTTAAGCAAATTTATTTTAGTGCTCTGTATCTAAGGTTCTGTCAATTTTAAAATCTTCCAGAGTTGTCCCTCCTTTGCAAGTTTCTAACCCTCTGACTTTGTGCAAGTTACTTAATCTCTCCAAACCTTACCTATATACATCTATAAAATGGGTGCATTGCCAATACCTCATGAGGTTTGGTATGGATGGAATGAGATTACTTGTAAAGTAAGTCAATACTGTTGTTGATTATACTACCTCCTGTCTACTTTGATGACTTTTACTCATTTTTGATGATCACATCATGCCTTTGCCCCATCCCATCCCCCTCAAATAAACCTGATCTCTTCCTCCTTTGTGTCATGACCGTGTGCCTGTTACTGTACATATCACACTATATTGCGACAAAGTGTTCACACGTCTGTTTGCTCTACCAGGGTGTGAGCCTTTGAAGGGAGGGGCCGAGTGCCTGGGTCTCTCACTGCCTGGTGCGGAATACCCTGAATCGATTTCCGTGGAATGAAAAAACAAGTTTGTCTGTCAGTTTTGAAAGAATTAGAGATTTCTCATCTTGCCAAAATTCTGTTGAGCCTGGAACGGATGGAGGGACCCTTATAAGGACTGAAGTGTTCCTGAAAAATATCTCAGATACATCCTGGGGAGACCCAAGAAATAGCTCCCCTGACTAACTAGTCAGGTAGGCAAAAAAGATACTTAAGGGAAACTGCATTTTACAGTCAGAGTTGGCTCTGTTGGGAAAACCAACGAGATAGATAAAGGCTGCCAGCCCTTTCCTGGGTCCCAAGGCTTGTTGTGGTCTGAAAAGCAAGTACTGATCTGCTAAGATCACTTCCATTTTCAGTCTTGAAAAGTGTAGGTTTAGGGAACGGGCCCCGGAATGCTGGTGCGGAGGGGCGGGGGCCGTGTGCAGGGGACCGCCGGCAGGATGCCCACGCAGACGCATGCAGCGCACCTGCGCGAATCCGGGTCCCCGCGCACCGCCGCGCAGGAAGGGTGCAGTGAAAATCCAAGGGAGATGCTTGTTTGGGAGCCAATTTTTCTGAATGGGTAGGTAGTGACCACCTACCCTATGTGCTTGGTTAGCGCGGCCACGGGTTCAAGATCATTTGTCTTGAAGTGTCCAAGAACAGACTCCCTCTCCTGGGTGTAGGCGTGGAGGTGCAAGGAGAAGGCCCCATCTAGTGGGAAGGCCGAGCCCTGCCGAGCACGGGTTCTGTGCTCGCATTGTCACTGCAGACCTGCTGAGGAGTGAACGGCCCAGAGAGGGGCAGTGGCGCCTGCAAAGTCAGCCAGTTCCAATGACGCGTATCTGCGTGACTGGAAGTCGGCCCTTTCCCGGGCTGCCAGCCAGTGTCGTGTCCAGGCGGGTCTGTGATGTGAGAGAGGTCAGGAGCAGTCTTGGTGCCAGTCGCCACGGAAGGCTTTAACCGTCATTAGCTTTCACTTTCATAACACCCCTGTGAGGTAAGCTCTTTTCTGGGTCCCATTTTATCAATTGAAAATCGGCCACGCAGGGTGGGTGAGTAATGTGCCAAGGTCGCAGGCCATGTGACTCAGGCTCATGTGTTTATCCACTTGGTCATGTGGCTTTGGTGCTTTGGGGGCCTGTGGAATTCCTCTGTGGTCTTCAAAGCCCTGCTTTTCCCATGGTCCCCAACCTCTGTGCAGGGTCAATGCTGCCACTCACCCCTCCCTGGTTGTGGGGGACTGTCCAGCTCCAGGTACAGAGAGGCAGGCACCCTTTGTCTCTTCCTTCTCCAGACATTCTGATCTCTGTCCTTATTAACTCTTGCTGGGACTGGTGCACTAGCCTGTTGGCAGATCCCCCTGACCCCAGTGTCGACACCAGCTCCTGATCCCCCAAAGAGCCCCACAAGTCAACTTTTTAAAACATAAATCTTCCCCACTGTAGGAACTCATTAGATAGTTGTTACACTGGTCATCCTCCTGCTTTAAATTCCCACTGCCTTGGGTCAGATTCACTAGCTCAGCGTGGCTATAGGGGCCTTGGGTGCCAGGGTCCTGCTCTCCCCACCCACTCCTCCACTGCCCGCTGCATGTGGGGTCACCTCCCATGATGGCTAAGTCCTGCTGTCCCAGCCCCACTGCTGACTGTGTTCTCTCTCCCATCTTCCTGGCAGAGGTTTTTCTCAGCACGAAAAGTGAGCTGGCGCACGTGTGGACACCACTCAGCATCACATGGGATTCCTGCCTGGGTTTGTTCCATCTTACATCCCCAAAGCCCATAGCGGGACCTCAGGCAGAAAAACACCTGGAATGGTTTGAGCCACACATACCTACAGGTGTGTGCACAACCCCTCTGAAGTGAGGCACACTCTGGTATCCATTGTATTCATGTTAAATGCTGTTCACAACCTACTAATTTAGTTTTACAACCTGCAGCCCCTCAGAACACCCTTATGATGTCAATACTATTATCCTCTCCCATTTCGTATGTGATGAAACTGAGATGCAGAGAGATAAAGCAACTTACTCTGGGTCACAGCCCCAGGGAGCAGCAGAGACAGGATTTGAACCCAGGCCCCAGAGCCTGTGCTCCCATCCCCCATGAATGTGGCTTTAGTGATTGATCGGGGCTCCAGGGAATGGGTGACTCAGCACAGGAGGCCACACGGAGCCCTCTTTAGGGGTGGCTACCTACCTGTGGGAAGGGGCAGCAGGACAGAAAGAGCTGATTTGTCCACCTTCCCCTGTGGGTCCAGCTTCAGCAGCAGGTGGCTCTGCCCAGAGTGCCGCTCTTGCTCCTACAGGGGCAGGGAACAGTCAGCTTGTGCTTAGGGGGTGAGGCTGGAACCAGGATGGGAGAGCAGGGAAGGGACGAGAGTGATATCCGGGAGGGCTGGCAGTTGCATGGGTAGTACTGGGCAGCGGACAGTAGACTGCAGGACAAGGATGTCACAGTTACCACCCGAGAATGTGCACTGACGATGGCCAGTGCTTTACACATGATCTGTGATCCTCTGAGACCCGTCACCACCCAGTGCAGGTGTGTAAGGAACAGATCAAAGTTGGCTTGTTTTGGAGGCTAACACAGGCAGGGAAGTGACCAGAGCTCTGATCACCTCCTGTTGAAACATAAAGATGTTGAAACATACCTGAAGAACCTTGGTGGCCTACATGGTGGCCATGTGGCAAGATGATCTCTGAGAGGACGTGTCCATGAGATGAAAAGTCTGGGCGGACGAGCTGAGAGCCTGGGGGCCCCTGGCCCCCAGACTCCTGGTAATGTCCTGGGGGGCCTGGAGAAAAGGCCTGTATCTTGATGGGAAGAACTGGACCCTTGGGGTGTGGGCAGGTACAAGGGACACCTGTGACTGACCCTAACTCTGAACACACTGGCCATGTCAGTCAGGTTCTACGGTGAGGCTGGACTCCCTGTTGTCTGAGCGTGGGAGGGGGAGGCCCCTGAATGTACCTGGAGCTGCAGGTGATGACATGGGCAGAGACTCAGAGACCAGCTGGAGACAGGAATGCAGGTGTGGCCTCCATCTCTCCATGGTGTGTGGGGACGAGGCAGCTGGAGTGGTGGCCATGGGGAACATCACCCAGGCATTCCAATTCAGCTGAAAACACGGTCTGCTTTGAGTGTCGAGAGTAGCCAGTGCAGTGTTTCCCGAGGGAATTAAGATGCTGTTAATAAACTGCTTTTAAAGCTAGATTCAAACTGATTCCTCGTGATGCACACACGCATACCTCATAAGGGCTCGTGCTTGTCTCCCCTGGGCTGTGAGGCCCCAACAGGATGTTTGGCCATGGGTGGGCTCCAAGCCCCACCAGGCTGGCACAGAGTGCACTGTCCATGGGTTTGTAAACGACCAACGATGGGGAGACAGAAGCCGTTCTCACCTGAACTTCTCGGATGCCATCTGGCAGCAGACTGTATGACCTGGAACGTTACCCTCATCTGACCCCAGATGTGAGCAGACTCCAGACTCCCTTGTGGAGTATTCAGTCCGTGTGGTGCTGGATGGGCTCAGAAAGCCTCTGTTCTTCCCCTGGAGACTGACCCTCGGTAGCTTTTCTCAGCCATCGCTGATGAGGGCTGGGACCACTGAGCATGTTGGGGGGGTCTGGAGGGGCCCAGGCTGTGCCCCTCCCCGTCACATGGGCCCAGCTTCAGATCCAGCAGGCAGGATGTCAAGGGGCACCTGGCCCAGGACTAAAGGCTTGCTGAGAGGACGGGAGAGCAGGCTGTCCCAGGCCAGAAGTGGGGAGAGAGAGGTGCACCCTGACCAGAAGATCCAGGTCACACCCAAGGCAGGTGCCCCAGGTGGGCAGAGGACGCTGGAGTGTGGAGCCTTGGGGATGGGAGGGACAGCGTGCCAGGCTTTCCCTGGCCAATTAAAAGGAATGATGTAAGAGTTCTCACGTTTGGAATTTTTCTTAAGGATTCAGCCCCAGGTGCAAAATGACTGGTCCAAAAGGCAGGACCATTTTTATGTCTCTTAGTGCATAAAGTCAAATGCCCTCTAAAAACATTATGCTGGATTCCATCCCCCCCACCTCGCTACCCCCCGTGAAAGATATCGGTTTTTTTTTTTTTTTTTTT
>CAUYRT010026793.1:0-14392 GCA_963574885.1 Lepilemur ruficaudatus
AAGACCCGAAGAATGGGTTCCACCTGTACTCACCATCAAATTGGTATTGACTGATTAACACTATGGTGCTCAAAGGGTGGGAGTGAACACTGGGGAATTGGGGGTTGGGGGGTAGACCCAAGGCTGAGCGACGTGGGGGTCACTGTGGAGGGGTGGGATATGCTTGAAAAGTAGTGGGGGAGCGGAATTAGGCGTCTCAATAGGGGAAAGGAATTCCTCAAAAACTGATTCATATGATTAACTGTACACCTCGGTAAATTCACTTCGAATCATTTAATTGTACACTTAAAATGGAGTGTTGGTTGTACGTAGATACAGTAGGAGCACTATGTATGTACTCTAAGGCCTCCTATTTTTAAAAAACAAAGTCAATCACCCATGTTACAGTCATTCCAAAACATAGTTTTGCAGTTTCTTATAAACTTAAATATACACTTACCATATGACCTTGCAATTCCAGCCCTAGGTATTTATTGAAGAGAAATAAAACAAACATGTTCACACAAAAACCTGAATGCAAATGTTTACAACAGCTCTCTTTGTAATTGCTCAAATATGAAGACAACAATCCAAATGTCCTTCAATGGGTGAACAATAAACCAACTGTGGTATATCCACACAATAGCATACTACCCATCAAAGAATAAAACTCTTCCTATGAGCAAAAACTTGGCTGAATCCCAAAGGCATTATGCTGAATGAAAGGTTACACACTGCCTGCTCCCATGTACCGACATTCTTCAGAAAACAAAATTCAAGTGAGGGAGAACAGATCAATAATCGCCAAAGGTTAGGGATGGGGAATAGATGACAAGCTGAAGATAGGACAAGTGTTTCTGGGGTTGATGAAACTGTTCTTAGGCCTTATTGCAATGGTCTTTACATAAATTTATAGCTGTGTTTAAATGATAGAACTATACACACAAAAATGTAAATTTTGCTGTCTGTTAATTTAAAAAATAAATTAAGAGAAGAGATTCCACATTTTTCTCCAGTTACTGCCACATTGCCTGATTCTTAGTAGCACTTGACACCATTGGCCACTCCTTTCTTCAATCTTGTCTTATATTGCCTTTTAGGAAATCACACTATCGAGATTTTCCACAAACCTTACTGGACATTCTTTTTCAGTCTTTCCTGTCTCTCCATCGCATTCTAGTTGTGGATTGTTGGAGTCCCCAGTCTCAGTTTTCTGTGTTCTCTTCCAGATACCTTCACTGTGCAAGGGACCCCATTCTTTCTCATGGCTTAAATATGAGCATCTACATATTAATGAGCTTCTCACTCCAGCCTTGACATCTACAAACTTCCAGACATTTATATTAATATCTAGTTAGAAAATAGAAACTACCTACATGCCCTTTCTACACAACAAAAATAGAACTCGTGATTTCCAAACATACCTGGTGGTCCACCCCCAAAACCTGTTCTTCCACCGGACTCTACATTTTGGTAAAAGGCATTCTTATTAAACTTTTCTGATGCCCCAAACCAAGAATTATTCCTGATTCCTCTTTTTTCCCCTGAAATCCACATTAGTAATTCCTCTCAGGTTTCCCTACAAAATAAATCTCAAATCTGTTCTCACCATCTCCACTGTTGCTACCTTAATTCAAACCACCATGATAGCTCACCTGACTTACTCTTATCTTGCCTTTACTCACACTCCCTACTGTCTATTCCTTACAGAGAAGCCATATAGATTTTTTTTTAAAAAAATGTAAACATATCACATTGCTCCTTGATCAAAACCACCCAATGCCTTCTCATCACATTTGGAATAAAATCCAAATCCCTTGCAATGACCTACAGGTCTTATATGATCTGACTCATCCCTCCCCCTGCCTACTGCTCTGACTTCATTGCCTCTCTCTTCCTCTTGTTGATTATTTTTTAGCCCACACTGATTTTCTATTCCTTGAGCACAAAACAAGCTCAGTCCTACCTTGGGGCTGAGTTCTTAGTTCTTACTGCTCCCTCTTCTTGGATCTTCTTATCATTATACATTATCACTCTATGACATGATGGTACACATTTCTTTGATTACTTTTCTACTTTCTGTCTCCTCTGTATGACTGTAAGTTCCATAAAGGCAGGAACTTTGCCTGACTTGTTCACCATCGTATCTCTAGTGCTGAGGACAGTGCCTGGTATGTGGTTAGGTGTTCAGTGGGCATTTGTTGAATAAATCAGTCAGTTTAGCCACACTGGCGTAGTGATCGCTCTGGGCTATAGTTGGATAGTTGGCTGGAGGCAAGCAATAGCTGTCCCCTTTAGCCCCAGACTGCCCTCTCTGGTTTAACACAGTCCCCACAATGCCCTATTTTCTTATACTTAGCGTGCTTTACACATTTATATTTAATGCCTATCTTGTGTTGGTGTTAGATTTTTGACCCCTGGATTAGATTATATTTAAAGTACTGAAAACTGTAATAAATTTCAAATACTAACTGATTCTTTAAGGGAAGAAAAAAGCAGTAAAAGTATCCATTTGACAAATTTTCTGTAGGCTCTTCTTATTGCTATTTTCCTGTGATATTGCATCAACAGAGTTCTAAGACTGCTTGTGGCAATTTGATTTAAATATAAATAATACTATGGTAACCTCATTAAAATATATGAGACTAAAATAAGTGCAAACTCAAGTCTGGAACTGTCCACCAGATACAAGCTGAGATTTTGAATCCTTGATCCAGATTATAAATAATCTTTTACCATTATACTTTTAAAAAATCATACTCAAATTTTTTTAAAATGATCTTTGTAGTTTCTTATAGGTAACCAATATAATGTGTTTGACAGAAAAAAGTGCATTAAATATGTATGGACCATACGCTAAACTATATTATGTATTGCTTGGTAATTTGGGGGAAGTATGCTGTATCTGGAATTTACCATTTTCTAATCACAAGGTAGTGATTGGTGATTCATAGCACACTGTGAGGATTTAATGGTTGAAATTACATAAATATAAAATGCTGCTTTCTAGGAAAAAGGGAAAACAAGTTTCATCCTAAAATATACTTGTTATATGATGAGCACATAAAATACATAGTTAAACATTACCATGCTCTAAAAAGATTTACTCCACCTACAGGTTTTGAAACAGCTCAAAATACCAGTTTTCACCAAGAAAGGTTTATATGTCAGTTAGTAAATATTGAGGTCTGGTGAGGATTGCAGAAACAGCTTAGCCAAATATTCAAATAGGGAAATAAATGTAAAAATATACTTCTACCAAATGTATTCGACTCTAGAGCAAATTGTTTTCCCAAGTAAATTCTACAGAAAATCTTACTTCATAACTCATTATCAATAATGACCCCCTCTTTCATGATAACTGAGAATGCACCAATTAAGTTGCAAGAAGTTTTATTTCATGCATTTGTAAAATGTACTCAACTTCTAAACCTCTGGCCACATTAAAAAGCCAAAACATTAATAAGAAGGAAAAACCCATGCACATTTTTCTCAGCCTAACAGGACTCCTTAGGGCATTCAGAAAAAGACAGACTTCAGAAGAAATTGTACCTTAATTAGCAGTCAATTTTTCTCTCCCATCTTATTTAGTTTGTTCTTTAAAAGGCAAATATCACTGCAGCACATATTCAATCTTTAAGAAACAAAAATATACCAACAGACTTTAAGGCATATAGAATTAAAGAAACAGAATTTTATACAGGAGAGAAGAATGAAGAATTTAGTGACTCTAATAATTGCTGTTCATAAGAGAGCTCATGCAAGATTGCTAAAATATTTATTCTATTTATCACCATTTTTATTCTTATTTCTGCATTACAACTAATAAAGATACATATAATATATGAAGTAGAAATGACAGTGTATCTGAAGCAGAAAGACCCTTGTTCAAGTCCTAGTTCTATCACTTACTAAGTATGTCATTGGGTTCTTAGCTTTAGCACTGAATGGGTGGTTTCTAAGAGGTGAAGAATTGGAAGAGGGTCTTTGGGACTGAGACTTAAAATCAGCAGTTCTGATTCGGCTCTGTCAAGTTTGTAATGCCTACCAGTTATTCAGGTAGAGATGTTGAATAGATAGTTTGGTATATTCAGATGTAGTTAAAAGAAGGAGAAAGTTGGAAATATAAATTTTATGTTGAGAGAAGGGCCAGAGATGGAGAAGAAAAACAGAAAAGTATAGTATTATAACATAGACAATAAGAGAAAGTGTTTCAAGAAGAATGAGGTTAGTTGACTATGTTGAAAGCTACTGAGAGGTCAAATAGGTTAAAATCAGAGATATTACCATGCAATCTGGTAGCATGGAGGGCATGGGTGACTAGTGAAGTGGTAGAGATGAAAACCTGATTAGTGTGGGTGGATGAGAGAATACAAGATGAAAAAAAAAGGAGTTATTGGTTATAGTCATCAAAAATTTTGCAGTGAATGGGATCATACAATAGCTCTAATGAAATGTGGGTTTACATGAGGGTAGTTCAAAGACAGAAGATATTTGACCATGTTGCTGTGCCAATGAGAATGATTCAGAAGAACTAATGCTTCAGAAAAGATGAGGATAATTGCAAAAGCAAAGATCTTGAGATGTTAAGAGAAAATGGAATCCAAAGCACAATGAAGATAACCTTTGATAGTAATAAGGCCACTTCCTTCATTTTAATAGGAGTGAAGGTTTTTCCATGGGACTCTATGGGAGATTTGGGGTCCATTATTACCTTGGATGGGAGTTTGCATCCTTTTTTGATGACATAAGAGACAAAGGGAAGAAGGGGGTGATACAAAGATTTGGAAGAGAAAGAGGTGTTAAACACTCAATTTGATGAGGGTGAAGGTAGACATATTCTGATAGTACATATTTCCCCAGCCATGCTGCTTAGTCATTTAAGATTTATGGTCCTGAATTTAAAGCAAAATTGGTTAGCATGGTTGTGTTTTGAACACAGTAAAATTCACCTGCTAAGGTATAAATGTGAACTGGGGAAAGAAAAGAAGAAGTCACTGAGAGAAATATTGGGTCTGAAGATGAAGAAGAAAAATGAACTGTTGATGTCCCAATACCACAAAAGAGGCAGAAATGGAGAGATCAGCCATAAAAAATAAGAAAAAAATACTGTCATTTGAAAAAGGATGGAAGAAATAGGACAGGTGAGGATGGGAAATATTAAGGTAGAAAATATGGTACTTGAGGGAATTTATATCATATAAATTTAAGCTTGGTAAAGAAGGAAATGTGCTCATCTACAGATTAAGCAGTAGACCAGTGGAGAAGAGGTGAGAGAAGGAAATAGCTGTAATAGCAGCTACAGCTAATAACTCAATATATTGACTAAGGGATATGTTATATATTACTAAGGGATATGTTAAGTTGTATAACTGAACATAGGCAAGAAGAAGCTAAAGTTAGATGACATGGATCATGATTTTTTTTTTTTTTGAGACACAGTCTCACTCTGCTACCCGGGCTAGAGTGCCATGGCATCAGCCTAGCTCACAGCAACCTCAAACTCCTGGGCTCAAGCGATCCTTCTGCCTCAGCCTCCCGAGTGGCTGGGACTACAGACATGGTCCACCATGCCTGGCTAATTTTTTCTATATATTTTTAGTTGGCCAATTAATTTCTTTCTATTTATAGTAGAGACGGGGTCTCGCTCTTGCTCAGGCTAGTTTCGAACTCCTGACCTTGAGCGATCCTCCTGTCTTGGCCTCCCAGAGTGCTAGGATTACAGGCGTGAGCCACCACACCCGGCCAGATCATAATTTTTTTTTAAGAGAAGGGGTAGAGGGATCAGTTGTAGAAGAGAAGGCAAAGCAAGAAAGAGCTTTATAAAGAGGCATGATGAATGGTGGTGAGAAGGCTATGGCCACAAGGAGATTCTCATTAGAGCATCAGTGTGTCACACATGGTACTACAATCTAGAGCTGCTATTTGTAGCAATGGTTCCTCCACCCCTGCTAGTTTCTTTTCCTTGAGTTTTACATTGGGGTTATTAGTGTTCAATAAACATTGCATAGCAGAGCTGATAAAGTAGGCAGACTCTTCAAAAAAAGATCCATGAGCGTAAAAGAACCCCAAGTTAGAAGACCTGAGTCTTAGTCTTTGCTGACTACCCTGGATTATTATGAAAACCATTTTCTATCGACTGTGGGCCTCTGTTCCTTCACGTATAAAATGCAGGAGTCAGACTTCCAAGCCCTGTCCCCAGCTTCAGTGGAAAACATTCTCAGGTGCCCTGCCTTGGCAAGATAGTCAGTGTTCTTTTGTTTTTTGCTCTTGTTTAATACTTGTAAAATACTACACATCTCTTGTGCTGCAACTGGTTGCCACTTAACTGTGACACCATTTTCCATCAGCTTCCAGCTCAAAGCCAGGGTGAAAGATCACACAGAGTTAACACAGTGATCACAGCAGTGTGTAAGCCCTTCAGCATACTCTCTTATAGCTGCACACAGAGACACAACAGCTATGTCTTAGGAGTTCTAATTAAGACTTGTAAACTATAAAAATTAACTAATGTATCTTCCACATTGATCCCAACACCCAGTTTAAGAGTAAATACCACACAGGCTCCATATTCTTTGTATAAAGGAGGCATTTGTAAATAAACCAACTGCTATGACATTACCTCTAGTGTTGGCTTTATGCTCTCAAATACTTCTATTTATTAGAAACTATCAGTATCCATTAATTGGGAAAAAGAGAGAAGATGAGAAAAAATAGGCCTAATCTGCTCCTTAATAATATAGAGAAGTCATTGTAATTTGTCTTTAGGAATATATATCCCATTCTTAACCAAAATGGCATCTCCCTGATTTAAATTAGATAGTATGTGTGGCCATGGGCAAGGCAGAGTTAGGGGCTTCATATTTACCTATCCATGGTTTGTGTTATACATATGACTGTCACAAGGCAATGCCATTTAGACACCAGTATCCTCTCCCTTTCCTGACATCAATAGGCAATTCCATCCAGTGAAACTTCAGTTTTGTGGCCCAGGTGCTTCATTCCTTTAGTAGATAGGTCTCATTATCATTTTTTTAAATTAGTGCTTTCTCCTGTACTGTCCTGTATATTATCCCTACCAGGGTGCTCAGAGAAATACTCATTCTTCTAATGTATTTGTAAAAAACTAGAAAGGCAAAGTTTAGGGGACAGAATTTCTAGGAATAAGGTACCAGATGTTAAAATAGAAGGTTGGAAGGAATTATATAGATATATGTACATATCTACATTTTATATGTAAATACTTGTCAATTTTTCACAAATATTTAATAAGATCCTATTCTGTGCTAGGTGCTGAACCAGGCAGGTACTATGAAAACAGAAGACCAAAACAGAAATGTTCTCTATCAGAAAAGTATGTTAACAAAATCCACAGAAAATTTTATCTTAATTTTGGCTCAAAGAAAAAAGAACAACATTAATTTTTATGTCTAATTACTTTTCAATTTCTCAAAGTACTTATCAGTCTTATAAATCAGGAAACACTTTGGTACTTTCATAATTAATCTAAATAAACTGTTTTTCATTTCATGAAAATGTCATGATAAAAATGAAGGATTCCGGATTTCTCAGAAGTTATTAAAATAAAGACTGTCCTATAGAAATGATTTCATTTATCAGTTCTGGTCATGGAAGAATTTATAGCTTTCATCTTTGAATTGAAGTATATCAGTTTTTCTATTTCTAGGAAACAGAGATGTATAATCTCATATTTATAGAGTTTCCTTCTTTTTTGTTTTAATTATTCCTGACTTCTGAGAATACTCATTTGCACATGCTTGCTTTTCAAAGGTTATCCCCACCTTATGCAGGCTATAATAAAAAACTCCCTGTGTGGTTATGGAAGGTTTTGAAATATTAATTCTGAAGTTCACTTCAGAATGAGAGGCACAAAACAAAAAGCATTAATTCTGAAAGTACGGTAGGTCTTTTTAAAAAACTGTAACTAAGAATTTCACTGAGTTTTTATGGTATCATAAAATACCTTTCAGAATGATCAAATAGGAATTAAATGTTCCTTTTTAAGCATAAATGAAAACACCTTTCTCCTAGCTGTTCTGACTATTCAAAACTGAATTACCACAAAATTTCAAACAATTACACAATTAAGCCATCAGCTTCGGTTTCCTACCTTCACAAGTCTTTTTGTCTTCAGACAGCTGGTACCCTGGGTGGCAGGCACACCTGGCCATGCCATTCTCACTCTGACATATGTGAGCACATCCATTCCCACCTGTGCAGGGGTCCATCTCTGAAAGCAATTAAGCAGTGATAGTTTATAATTCATTCAGTTTAGAAAGATGTACCAAGTGAAAGGGTGAACAAAGAATGGTAAAGGAGGCACTGACAATTAGGTTTCTCACATAAAGAAGGTGAGGACTCCAGAAAGTCCTTTCCCACTTTCTTATAGAACTCATTGAAAAAAAATGTTTAAGTTCACAGAGCTGTTATTGTGATTTCCTTTTTTTATTGATATATAATAGTTGTAAGTATTTGGGGGTGCTTGTGATATTTTGATAACTGTATAGAATGTATAATGATCAAATTAGAGTAATTGGAATATCCATCACCTCATACATTTATCTTTTCTTTGTGTTAGGAATATTAAAATTCTTCTTTTCTAGCTATATTAAAATATGCAATAAATTATTGTTAACTATAATTTCCCTGCCATACTTTCAAATGCTAGGACTTATTCCTTTTATCTAACTGTATATTTGAATCCCTTAACCAACTTCTCTTCATTCTCTCCCCACCTCTTTCCTACCCAGTCTCTGATAACCACCATTCTACTCTTTATGTCCGTGAGATTCCCCATATTTGAGTGAGAATGTATGACATTCATCTTTCTGTGCCTGGTATATTTTATTTTACATAATGACCTCAAGTTCCAAACCATGTTGCTGCAAATGACAGAATGGAAAAATATACTATGCTCATGGATTGGAAGAATTAATGTTGTGAAAATGTCTATACTACTGAAAGTTATCTACAGAGTCAATACAATCTTTATCAAAATACCAATGACATTCTTCACAAAAATAGAAAAAATAATCCTAAAATTCATATGGAATCACAAAAGATCTCAAATAGCTAAAGCTATCCTGAACATAAAGAACAAAGCTGTAGGCATCAAACTACCTGGTTTTAGATTATACTATTACAAAGCTGTAATAACCAACATACCATGGTACTGGCATAAAAACAGACATACAGAAAGAATAGAACATAATGGAGAATGCACAGATAAATCTACACACCTACAGGCAACTGATTTTTGACAAAGGCACCAAGAACATACATTGAGGAAAGGACAGTCCTTTTAATAAATGGTGCTGGAAAAATTGTATATCTTCATGCAGAAGAATAAAACTAGATTCACATCTTTCACCATATAAAACTTTCAACTCAAAATGGATTAGACTTAAATGTAAAACCTGAAATTATGAAACTACTAAAAAATATTGGGAAACACTACAAGCTGTTGGTCTGAGCAAAGATTTTTGGAGGGTAAGACCTCAAAAGCACAGGCAACAAAAGCCAAAATAGACAAATGGGATCACATCACTCCAAAAAGCTTCTGCACAGCAAAGGAAACAGCAAAGTGAAGAGACAACTTACGGAACAGGATAAAATACTTGCAAACTGGCCGAGCACGGCAGCTCACGCCTGTAATCCTATCACTCTGGTCAGGAGTTCAAAATCAGCTTGAGCAAGAGTGAGACCACGTCTCCACTAAAAATATAAAGAAATTAATTGGCCAACTAAAAATATATATAGCAAAAATTAGCCAGGTATGGTGGCGTGTGCCTGTAGTCCCAGCTACTGAGGAGGCTGAGGCAAGAGGATCACTTGAGCCCAGGAGTTTGGAGGAAGTTCTGGTCAGGGTGATGTGGCATTATAAACTTCTAGGCTTCCTAGTCTAAAGGCTCTCTCCTTCTCTGTTGCCACACAGACAGACTGCTTCCCAAATGTATGGTTTCTCTATATGAGTCTCTGTGTATCCCCACTTTCCGTGCTTCCCCAGTCCAACCAGGTTAATGAGGCTTTTTGTCAAAATGTGTGCTCACAAGGCATGTATCTATATATAAAGATGAGCCTTTTTATCTGCAAGGAGTGTATTTCTTTTTGTTTCTGAAATAGGTTACCATTCTATTCTCTTGACACTTTGCAAACTTCTCTTACCTTTCTCTTTCCTTTTTCTCTGATATGAGCTCTTAAGCAATTCTTACATTTAAGTCTTCAGATTCTATTTGTCTCCAATTCCATACACAATAAAATTTTCTGGACCTTCTTGGTTTCACTTGTTTTCTTTGTTGTGTGTGTATGCTCTCTCACAGGTTAAGGGAAAGATGATGAACTCCACAGCCACGTTTGTAACAGAAACTTAGCCTCTGCCACCAACTTTCAAGACATTGGGATAGGTAACTTCTCTTCTGAACTCTGCAGTGAGGGGTTATTCACTAGCTGCAAGGTTACAAAGTAGATTAAAATTATCTTTGATTCTTCTAATTGACCTCTGGCTATGGGAATCTCTTCTTTAAATTTATTTAAATCTTTTATTGGCTTTAATGCCATCTTGATGCCCAAGATCTCCAACTAAGGGGAGTTATCCTTCCAGAAAATGGCTCGATATAACCTACAGCAAGTTGTAGTCTTATCAAAAGACCCATCTGTTTTTGAGGCTGATTGTAACTGTCAGCTTCACTTCATGAACTGGGCATGAAAAAGATAGAAGATGAAACTCCCACAATGCATTTGGTTGTAAACTTACAGCTTTTACTCTCAGCTGCAGAATGTAGGAGAACATTCAAAAGTAGCATATGGGACACGAGTAATATCTGCAGTCAAGATTCAAATGCTTCTTTTGGATAGAAATAAAGGGCAATACTCTTTACATAATAGCACTTAAATGGGGCCTGTTCAAATTTGGCCTGTGACCATGAAAAAGTAACCATGCCTGGCTTACCTTCCCACAATAAACAACTAGAAAACTAGATAAAAATATATAAAACATCTGTTTGTAGATACTGGACAGCAGGAAGCACAGGAGAGGGATCCCTATGTGAAAAGAAAAAAGAGAAGCCAAATCATTGCTCTGAGTTTCTGCTGGAAGCAATTTCTGGATTATGGCACAAGAAAGAGAAACTAAAAGACAGCTCTTTGATCTTGCTAAGTTTAGGAGACAGATCAGAGTTCATGATGGTCAAGGCAACTAGAATTTGTGGAGTAAAGCACTAGTAAGGGCAGAGGGAGGGTGTTTCATAGAGGAAATCTCTAGAAATATGCATATGTATCCTCTTGAATCTTTGACTAAATATTATTCCATAAATGCATAGGGTGAATATCCATGAGACCAGGCAACAAACATGGGGAAAGAAGGATTAGGGGATCTGTAAACCAAACAATTCCCAGAGTACACTGAGAGCCAGGAGTGAGTTCTCAGCAACCAGACTGGAGAATGTAGTTCAATATGGGCATTCAGTAAAGATTCCACAGTGGCCATGGCTCAATAGTAGGGCCAATATAACCCCAGAATAACGCCTAGTCTAGATTTTCCCAAACAAAGCTTAAAAACAATACTTGAAAAGACCAGACTGATCTGCACGTGATCTAACTTGACTTCCAGAGAAAAAGTACAATACTTTTTAAAGAAGAACAACAAAAGCTAGCACTCAACCCTTATAAAAATGTATCATGTCTACTATCTCATAAAAAAACAATAAACATTCATTTTTTAAAAAAATGAGACCCAGAGATAGAATTAAGATGGCCAACTAGACACAGGTAGTAGATGCCTCCTCCATAGAAAGAAACCACAGATCTGTTCACATTTCAAACACATCATCTATGACAGAACACTATGATTCACCAAGAAAGTGATGGGAACACCAAAAATGGGTAAGAAGAGGGTTTAGGGCTACTTTACTGGCAAGGGACTGGAAGCTCCTAGACTACATACTCTCAGATGAGCTTTTATAGTCTTGGCTACAAGAGAATCCCCCACCCTATGCAGGTCTCAGTGCTAACATAGGGAGCTGCCTGGAGATTGCAGAGAGGCATTCCTTTAGAGAAACGTGGAATCCAACAGGCATCCAAACTTAGAGCAGCTTGAGCTGGATGCCATTCTGAGAGCTTAGATACAAGGGCACTCCAGGTATTCTGCAGCTGCTGAACAGATATAAGGAGGGATATGGAAGCCCAGGCACTCCCATGCACCCCTGCGAAGGTCCCCACCGCCTTACTTGTGGCTGCTATTGAGACTGAGACATTAGCAGATGGCATTTTCCACAGTTTCTTGCCCGTGCTGCTTGCCTGGGTGGGGTCCCAACCTTTCTGGTCACAGGCTCCAGGCACCATTTTGAGATTTTGACAAAGGGCTATGCCCTGCCCTCAGGCTGAGTTCATGCAGATGCAGCTCTAGTCCTACCCAGCTTAGGAGGGCCAGGGGAGCCCACGCTCTGCTACGCATATCTAGGACAATGCTCATCACCCTGCCATAGGCTGCTGTAAGACTTAGAATTAAGCAAATTGCACTCCCTACAGTTTCCTGCCAATGTAGACTGCCCTGGGAGGGCCATCCCTTCCCCTTTCTGGTCACAGGCCCAAGGCATCATTCAGGGAGTTTAAAGCTTGGTTGTGCCCTGCCCTAGGGCTGATTTCCAGGTGACATGGATATAGTTGCCACCTATTCGGGAAAGGATAGGGGAGAACAAGCTCTCCTAAGACCAGTTAAAACAATACCCACCACCTTACAGGCAGCTGAAGGACTGGAGATGAGTCTACCCTATCCATTGCAACTACCAGTAACATCATATGAACCATGCGGGTCCTAGTGGATGGCTCCATCACTGTTGCTGAAACTACAAAGAACTCAAACAACTCAGCAAGTTAAAAAAAATCCCATTAAAAATTGGGCAAATTACATGAGCAGGCATTTTTCAAAAGAAGATATACAAATAGCTAGGAAATATGAAAAATGCTCAACATTAGTAATCATCAGGGAAATGCAAATTAAAACCACAGTGAGATACCATTTTACTCCAATAGAATGTCCACTATTAAAAAGTCAAAACACAATAGATGGTGTGGACGCATTGAAGAGGGAATACTTATATTCTGGTGGTAGTAATGTAAAATAGTACAACCTCTATGGAGATTTCTCAAAAAACTAAAAGTAAACCTACCATTTTATCCTGCAATCCCACTACTATCTACCCAGAGGAAAAGAAATCATTATATCAAAAAGAAACCTGCACTTGTATGTTTATCACAGCACAATCTACAGTTGAAAAGATGTGGAATCAACCTAAGTGCCCATCAGTCAATGAGTGGATAAAGAAAATGTGGTATGTATATATGTATATATATATATAGACACACACATATATACACACCATGAAGTGTATATATATATACACATACATACATATACACACACACACCATAGAGTACTACTTAGCAATAAGAAAGAATGAAATAATGTCTTTTGCAGCAACCAGGATGAAACTGGAGGCCATTATCTTAAGTGAAGTAACTCGGAAAGAGAAAAATAGCTACATGCAGAAGAATGAAACTGGATCCATATTTCTCACCTCTCACAAAAATCCACTCAAGATGGATAACAGACTTAAACCTAAGGCATGAAACCTTAAGAATCCTAGAAGAAGATGCTGGGAAGACTCTTTCAGACATTGGCCTAGGCCAAGAATTCTTGAGGAAGACCCCCAAAGCTATCACCACAGCAACAAAAATAACCAAATGGCATCTGATCAAATTAAAAAGCTTCTGCACAGCCAAAGAAACTGTCACTAGAGTAAATAGACAACCTATAGAATGGTAGAAAACATTTGCTCTCTACACCTCCAACAAAGGTCTGATAACAAGAATCTATCTAGAACTCAAAAGAATTAACATGAAAAAATCAAACAATCCCATCAATAAATGGGCAATGGAAATGAACAGAAACTTTTCCAAAGAAGACAGAAAAATGGCCAGCAAACACATAAAACAATGTTCAACATCTCTAATCATTAGAGAAATGCAAATCAAAACCACAATGAGATATCACCTAACCCCAGTGAGATTGGCCTCTATCAAAAAATCCCAAAACAACAAATGCTGGCGAGAATGTGGAGAGACAGGAACACTCTTACACTGCTGGTGGGACTGCAAATTAGTGCAACCTCTGTGGAAAAGAATTTGGAGATTCCTCAAAGAGCTAAAAATAGAAATACCATTCGATCCAGTAATAGCATTATCAGGCATCTACCCTAAAGATCATAAGACATTCTATAATAAAGACATCTGCACCTGAATGTTTATAGCAGCACAATTCACTATTGCAAGGACATGGAAACAACCCAAGTGCCCGTCAATTCATGAGTGGATTATTAAAATTTGGTATATGTTT
>CAUYRT010026795.1:0-62383 GCA_963574885.1 Lepilemur ruficaudatus
GGTTCACGTTCTACCCCTAGCAGGCACCAGCTGTTTGACCTCGGCTGACGACTTGAACCTCTGTGAGCCTAAGTCCTCCTCTCTGACATGGTTAATGGTTGCTATCTCCTGGGTTCTGGGGCAGCGTCCAGGAGGTATGGCGGACTAGATGTTGTGTCTGCCCACTCTGGATTTGAGGACAGAGGTAACCCTGTGGGCCAGTGGCTGACAAGCCATAGTGTTCTGCCTATAGCACCTGTTCAGTGACATATCACGTCCTCTGGTCTCAAGCTCAGCATGTCCCAGGACCTGGGAGGCTGGAGGCAGGTGGTTCCTGGGGAAGAACAGAAAAGTGGAAGATGAGAGAAATTCCAAGAGAAGCCAGAGATGAACAGAACATGAGGTTTGGTCCCCACCAAGAGAGACTCAGGATGGAGACAAAAGCAGAGAGACTGAGCAGAGCACCGGCCTGAACGCAGGCCGGCTGTGTTGGAGGGAGCTGACTTCTAATTGACCTGCCGCCCCGCACGCAGAGCCGGATCCCGGAGCTGGGAGGAGGGAGGAGTGAGCAGAGCAAGAGCAGCGTTAATGCAGCTATCGATTTCTGCCACCAGCCAGCGGGCTGCAGAGGCGGGGGACATACACAGGGGCTGGGGCACAGACTACTCCCCTCCCCACCTCCCCAGCCCACAGACACTTGCCTTCTCCTGTCTTCTCTCCTCTCACCCTGTATCTGGGGCTGCCAGGGTTGTCATCCAGGGCGGGGTAGTTGAGCTCAGATGGGCAGGAGCTGGATGAGCTGACTTCATGGTTTCTGGCCCTGATCTCTCTGGCCCTGGTCCCCAATGCCTGGAGGGGTCACCATTCCATGAAGATGGGGCCGAAAAGCCAGCCTGGGCTTGGCCTTGGAGGTGAGAGAGAACACAGCTATCCTTGGGAACATGTGGTCTCCTTCCTCTTACTATGCCTCTGACCTCTGACAGCCCCCGTCCTAGCCTGGATGCCCTGCCAGGCCCTCTTGGGTCTGTCCTGGTGAAGTCTGTCAGCTTCCCCAGCTCTTCCTCACCAGCTGTTTACCTGCGCTAGGCAGAAGCGTGGCACAGATAAAGGTGGGCAGGTGCCCACAGGCGAGGGCCAGGGAGTGTGGCTGTTGACACCTGCCAGTTGCCTCAGCCTGGAGACAGAGTTTTCCCTTTCCAACGCGTGTTCCTCTTTGCGGCCAGTCTAGCGGTCCTGGGCCAGGAATCCCTGCCTTCTCAGGGCCTCAGTTTCCCGCTTTGTAAATGTAGAGGCTTGGACTAGATGATCTCCCAGGATGGGCTGAGTCCTGTGACTGGGGGATGGTGGGGTTGCCTGGGGACAAAGATCCAGTGTGTGCTGTCTGCAAGCCCAGGGCGGGATGGGGCCACCAGATGTGCGCCTCCCCCTTGAGCCGCCAGCTGCTCAGGGGCTGGGCCCTGTCCTCCCACCCCTCCCCTGGGGGGTGCTAGGCCGCAGCAGGCAGACAGGGAAGGGACACTGGAGAGCCAGAACTAATGAGGAAACTGCCACTTCACTCCATCTAGACCAGTTCCTTCCACCAAGGAGGCCGGCTGCTCGAATGCCTTAGCCTTGTCGCCCGAGTGGGCAAGCCCCGTCCCGTGGAGGGCACCTCAGAAATGGGGAAATGGCCAGAGGACAGGCTCCACTTGGCTCCGTTCCCACCAGGTCCTGCTCTCTCAGTGCCAGTCTGTCTACAGCCCACCCCAGCTCTCGAATTCTCACTGGGACCTCCACCCAGGCCCCGCTCTGCAGGCCTTGTGGGGCCTCTGCCCCTCGCCAGTCTGGGAGCCAGGCCAGAGCACCACAGCGAGGCCCACGTAGAGAGAACAGTGGGTCTGAGATGACGACTGCGGTTTGGGAGCAGAGGAGGAAGTCTGTGCACAAGCATGACCTCCCAGTCCAGCAGAGGAAGGCTCGTCCTCTGGCCCAGTGCTGCTTGCGCTCCACTGGCAAACTCTGGGTTAAACAAAGGGCAGACAGGTTCCTTCGGAGTCTTCCTGCAGGACTTGTCAGAGCCTTGAGATAACTGATGTATATTAGAAATCTCCAAAGGAGGATCCAGGGGCAGCTAACTGGATTTTTTGGTCTCCACCTTCAAGCATTCGTCTCCTTAGATGGGTCAAGGGAAGGAAGGTTAGCAAGTGGAGGTGACTCTATGTTCCCCCACAGTCAGGAAGCATCTCCAGCTCTCCCCACCCCAGCACAGGAAGGACTGCCTGCCTCTGTCTGGTCTTCCTAGACCCGGGCAGGGCAGATTTGGGCTGAGCTTCCGCCATGCCACTCAATGGCTGTGTGTCCATGGCCAGTCATTCTCCTAAACCTTGTTTTCGGCATCTATCAAATCAAATGGAGAATTACCAGCCACTACTTCACAGGGTTCTTGTGAGTCTTAGCTGAGATAGTGTAAGTAAAAACTCCCAACCAGACTGGGTCTGGCACTTAATAAAAGCCTGGTCAACCTTGTGGTTGTTATGGCAACGATATGGTTGACAGTGGTGGCGGTGGTGTTGAAGGAGGAGGTGTTCACTGCCGCCCTAACCTTGTATCCGCCTGTCCCGACAGAGTGAAGACACTTCCACGCGCTCACCTGACCATGTGCCTGCCCTGAGCAGCGAGGCTCCCCAGGCATCTGTGTCGTGGGCAGCAGAGCCAGGTGCTCGTCTGTGGCCCCCCGGCAGTTGGCAGGCTCCCTCAGCAGCGGGATCCGGGCCTCGGCCCCACCATGTCGAGCCTCAGCGGTGGCTCCCAGGACACCAGTGGCGGCAGCAGCAGCAGCAACAGCACCAATGGCAGCAGTGGCAGCGGCCCAAAGGTGGGAGCGGCAGACAAGAGTGCGGCGGTGGCTGCCGCTGCACCAGCCTCAGTGGCAGATGACGCACCGCCCCCCGAGCGACGGAACAAGAGCGGTATCATCAGTGAACCCCTCAACAAGAGCCTGCGCCGTTCCCGCCCGCTCTCCCACTACTCTTCCTTTGGTAGCAGTGGTGGCAGTGGCGGAGGCAGCATGATGGGCGGGGAGTCTGCTGATAAGGCTGCTGCGGCTACAGCTGCCTCCCTGTTGGCCAATGGGCACGACCTGGCAGCAGCCATGGCAGTGGACAAAAGCAACCCTACCTCAAAGCACAAAAGTGGTGCTGTGGCCAGCCTGCTGAGCAAGGCCGAGCGGGCCACGGAGCTGGCAGCCGAGGGACATCTGACGCTGCAGCAGTTTGCGCAGTCCACAGAGATGCTGAAGCGCGTGGTACAGGAGCACCTGCCACTGATGAGCGAGGCGGGCGCCGGCCTGCCCGACATGGAGGCCGTGGCAGGGGCCGAAGCCCTCAATGGCCAGTCCGACTTCCCCTACCTGGGCGCTTTCCCCATCAACCCGGGCCTCTTCATCATGACCCCGGCGGGCGTGTTCCTGGCCGAGAGCGCGCTGCACATGGCCGGTCTGGCCGAGTACCCCATGCAGGGAGAGCTGGCCTCCGCCATCAGCTCGGGCAAGAAGAAGCGGAAACGCTGCGGCATGTGCGCGCCCTGCCGGCGGCGCATCAACTGCGAGCAGTGCAGCAGTTGTAGGAACCGAAAGACTGGCCATCAGATTTGCAAATTCAGAAAATGTGAGGAACTCAAAAAGAAGCCTTCTGCTGCTCTGGAGGTAACAGCACCATAGAGGGAGGTGTGTGGGCTCTTGCATCTGTCTGGAAGTCCAGACCCACCCCCAACCCCAACCCCACCTTTCCTACCTGGGCAAATGTCTGAGGGATGCCCAGCCACTCCTTGGGGTCTGGGATCTGGCTGCGAGACACCACTGCACTGCCCCAAAAGTCAGAGCCACAGCCTGAGAGCCCATGAGGCTGTACTTTGCAAGCATACAGTGCCAGGCCCAGCATTCCCAGCCAGGCCCTGGGATTCTGATCCATCCTGGGGTTCTGGGTCACATATTGAGACTCCCATACAGGTCCCGAGTTTCTGATGTTCTGACATGTCCAAAGCATCCAGTCCATGACCTAAGATTCTGGAACTCTCTCTCTGCTCCATTTGAGGGATTCTGTCTCATGGACCCTGTGACCTAGAGGGTAGGCCCTTCATTTGCCCCTGCAGGGCCCTGTCTTTACCCCAAGGCCACCCAAGGATAGAGCCACTCCAGTGCTGGTTGTCCTGCTCTGGCACCTGGAAGAATCCTCGATCTGGGAACCTAGTTGACAGATTCTTTTGGGCTGGGGTTGGGGGGCAGCCATGACCCTGGAGTACAGGCAAGGGGCTGTGCACCATGAGACTGGCTTAGAGAAGGCAGAGGGGTTCCCATACTGCTTTCTCTCCACCCTTGTGGCAGGGACTGTCCCTGTGTCCCCAGATGCAGCAACCTTAACTGGAATGCCGGGCCTGGGCATAAAAGTATCTTTTCAGCCTGCTGTCTCTGCCCCTGTCCCCGCCCCTCTACAACTGGGCTTGATGCAAATGTCCAGAATGGTTGGCAAACAACAACGGCATCCCAGCCATGGCCTCCTGGCCGCCCTCCCCCGACCCCAGCCCTCCTATTTCTGCTTTCCTGTGTGCACACATAGGCATCCTCTTTGGTCCAGTGTAGACACACACGTACCTGCCCAGTACACAACGCGCTCACAGACACAGCCATTGATAAACACACCAAATACCTCCCCTCCCACACAGCTCCATGCGCGTTAGGTAGTCTAGCGGGGCGAGGCGCCCCTACGTCCAGCGTGCTCGCGCGTGCGCTCCTTGGCAAGCATGCACACGGCCCCCGGATGCGCCGCAGCCCCGGCTCTTGTTGCATTTGGGCCACGGAGGGGCCTTCCTGTTTGGAAGGAGGGTCCCCGGGCACAGTGGCTCAGGAGGCCTCAGGGTACTCTGGGCCCTGCAGCGGCCCAGCGGGTCAGGCTCTCTCTCTGGCCTGGCCGGGACAGCAGGAGCGCCTCGGAGTGGCTGCTTCGCCCCCGGCCTGTCCCTCCGCCATGAGGCCATCCGCGGGACGTCTTTTCGCCAGGCCCATCCGGACCCTGACTGAACTCTCTCCTTGTTTTTGTCTCCCGCCCCCGCCAGAAGGTGATGCTTCCGACGGGAGCCGCCTTCCGGTGGTTTCAGTGACGGCGGCGGAACCCAAAGCTGCCCTCTCCGTGCAATGTCACTGCTCGGTGGTCTCCAGCGAGGGATTCGGGCGAAGACAAACGGATGCACCCGTCTTTAGAACCAAAAATATTCTCTCACAGATTTCATTCCTGTTTTTATATATATATTTTTTGTTGTCGTTTTAACATCTCCACGTCCCTAGTATAAAAAGAAAAAGAAAAGAAAAAAAAATTTAACTGCTTTTTCGGAAGAACAACAAAAAAGAGGTAAAGACGAATCTATAAAGTACCAAGACTTCCTGGGCAAAGAATGGACAATCAGTTTCCTTCCTGTGTTGATGTCGATGTTGTCTGTGCAGGAGATGCAGTTTTTGTGTAGAGAATGTAAATTTTCTGTAACCTTTTGAATCTAGTTACTAATAAGCACTACTGTAATTTAGCACAGTTTAACTCCACCCTCATTTAAACTTCCTTTGATTCTTTCCGACCATGAAATAGTGCATAGTTTGCCTGGAGAATCCACTCACATTATAAGGAGAACGTTGATGGCGCCGTGTAGAAGCCCCTCTGCGTCCATCCACGCGTGCAGAGCTGCCGGAGAGGAGCTCGCAGAGGGGGAGGGAGCGCCCACCCCCGGGCCCAGGCCAGCCATGCCGCGCCCACAGCCCCCAGGCTGGGATTCCCCCACCCCAACAGTGATGATTTTGGAAAAATGAAAGTTCTGTTTGTTTATCCATTGAGATCTGGGGAGCCACTCTGTCGATATTTCCAATCTTGGCTACTTCCCTTAGAGAAAATAAGTCCTTTTTTTCTAGCCTTGCTGATGGCCACAGAAGAAAGGGCTTCTCGGCGTGGTCCCCTGCCGGTGGGGGTGGGTGCCCAGGGGGCCCCCTGCAGCCTGGGCCGCCCTGCCCATGGCCAGCTTCCTGCTGATGAACATGCTGTTTGTATTGTTTTAGGAAACCAGGCTGTTTTGTGAATAAAACGAATGCATGTTTGTGTCACGGAGCACCACTGGCTTCTTGCTCTCTGGTTTTGGGTAGCTGGCTTGGGGGGCTGTTGCTGGGCAGGGGTTGTCTGGGACCACCTTGATGGGGAAGAAGAATAGCCCAGGGACATTTAGAGTGCGGATTCCATGGGAAGAGAGGACCTCTGGATCCAGAATCGGGGAGAGCAGGAGCAACCAGCCTGGCAGGCAAGATGGAGAAATGCTCTGAGTCTAGAAGTGGCTGGCACTGGCGTACCTGACCTGCTCAGCTGTATCTCATGCCTAGAACCTGGGCCTGCAGGGATCTTCACTCACCTAGGGCCACCTTCTCTATTCTAAGTTCATCAGGGCCTGATCAGTGCCAAGCAGCCAGCAATGGGGAACACTGGGGTAGGGGGCTCAGCCGACTGTTCAGGATCCTATTTCTTCCTGCATGGTGGGGATCTAGTGCCCCCGCAACCACTGATACGATTCCCCAGGGAGCAGTTCTAGTTGGGTCTGTGGGGCCCCAGCTGTGCCCAGCGCACACAGAGACACCCCACACACACACACACACATGCACACACACATATTCCTCTTTAGGCCTGAGGGCTGCTAGACTGAGTTCTGGGGGTGACCCTGGCTTTGACTGTCCCGACCCCGGAAGGTTTTTTGTACAAGATTGTCTGAGACCTCATGGGCCAGATGTCTGGGGAAGTCACCACACAGCCACATGGTCCGGGGCATGGCAGTCTAAACAGGAAGGGGTGGCAGTTGCATGTCCTTCCCATACAGCACAGAGGCAGCCTGAAGGAAGAGGCCTGTCCATCCACTGGGGGGGCTTTTTTGTCACCCAGCTGCTCTGAGCCTGGCTGCACTGGAGGCTAGACTTGAGGAAGGACTTCCTGATAATGGGTCCTGGCTTCAGGTAGGTGAGGGAAGGAGCAACTTCTGAAGCCAAGTGGGCTATGGGGTGGGGAGAAGGGCTATCTCTGCCATTGTTCCTGGGAGGAGAATGCAGCCATGTTGGGGGGCGCTGCCCCCCCCACCCCTTCCCGGTGTCACAAGTTCCTCTCCAGCACCAGGGCCTCAGCAGCCCGGCCTGGCCCGGCGGGGGCCGGTGGGGGTGGTGGGAGGCAGCTTTCAACTTCATCTCTGCCTGGGAAAAATTCCCTTTCATGTGGCTGCCTGTGATCTCTCCAGGCGGCTCTGCCGAAGGGGGGCGTCCAGCAGGGAGTAGGGGGAGCTGCTGTGGCTGGGGGGCACCCTCGCCCCCAGCACAGGGCAAACTGCAGCACCTCCGGAACCTCGAGGGGGAGGGTCTTCCCCAGGGGAGTTGGGAGGGGGGAGCCTGGCCAGCAGGGGGCCCCCCCAGGCGGGAGGCCCCTGCCTACCCCGCCCGCCGCTGGCAGCACGCAGGCTGCAGATGGCCTCAGCCGGCGTCATTGGCACACCTACAGGTGTGGGGTGGACGGCTCTGGGGCCAGCCCCGAGGGGGGGTGGCTGTGACTCAGCCGCCTGTACCTTTTAGTGTGCCAACCCGCAGCCCAGCCATGTCTCCTGGGCCCAGCCCCCAACACACGCCCAAAGCTCAAAGCCCTTCGCTTCTTCTAGCTTCGCGCTCTGCTTCGTGGAAACAGTAGGCCAGCCCCTCTGTCTGGAGGAGGCCAGGTGGGGATAGCTGTGAGGCTGAAAACATGCTGAGGACTCAGTTATCTCATCTGGGAAACGGGACAGTAATTGTGTCGCCCATAAAGTTGCCTGAGCATGAAATGAGATCACACTAGGAAAGGGCCCGACTAGTAGTCAGCTCTCAATTAATGGCAGCTGGTGTTGCTATTTTAAAACTGTTATTCACCTAAATCTCACCAAGGTGTCCCCCACCTTTTGTCTGGCTGTGGATACTCCTGAAGCCCTAGCCACCCACCTTCCTGCTCCAGAGAGTGGCCCAGCCCCCGGCCCTTCCCCTACCTGGCCCCAGCCTGCACCAGCCTGTCTGTCTCTGCGGTTCCCTCTGGCTCCGTCTCTGCATCTATATCTTGATGGGCTCTGACTCTTTGTATCTTTGTCTCTTCATCTTTTTGTGTCTCTGAGCCTCCGTGTGTGTCTCTGGGTCTCTGTCTCTCCTGTCTCTACATCTATTTCCCTGCACTCTGCACCTCTGTGTCTGTGGCAGGCTCACCCCTGCTGCCCTTCCGCCTAGTAGAGAAGAAAGAGTCAGGTGGGTGCCCTGCTGGGGTCGTGTGCCCAGTTCCCCTCCTGCAGGTGCCTTCAGCTCCCCTCTGCTGCAGTCGGGACCCTGACCTGGTGACCTGGGAGCCTTCACCCCAGCCACCCTGTCTCCCCACCTGGGTGATCTGGCATTCGGGGCCAGCTCCGGGGGTGGGAGTGGGGTTCACAGAGGCTAGGTGCACACACGGGGCTGTAAGACACGTCCGGCCTCCACGTAGCCCCTGCGTGGACCCTCATGTGTGCATGTGTGCATGCATGCCTGCATGTGTGTGTGTGAGAGATGAGAGATGCTTCAAGGCCCTGACAACCACATGAGACCTTGTGCATCAATGTGGCTAGGTGTGACATCAGGTGTGACGTTATGAAAATGGGTTTGTGACAGTGTGTGGGAGACTGTGATGTGAAACCTCATGTGGCCATGGATTAGTGTATGATGATGTCAGTGGCCACACTTTGGGATGTTCTGTGACATTGCATGTGTGATCCTGTGACATTGTACAGTCCTATAACAGACCCAGTGTGATACTAGGTTGTACAACTGAATGTGTGACATTGGGTATACAATGCTGATGTTGTATGGCATTGTGTCACCTGTGGCAACACTTAGTGATTTAATGAGTGTATGACCTTGTATCTGTGTGACCCTCATGGGGATGGCCCTGGAACTAACATCAGGGATTGTGTGTGTGTGATGTGTCTGTGTCCATGGTGTGACCCTGTGATGCCGCCTGGATAACCCTGGGGGCGTGGTCGTGATACTGTCAGTGTGCACCTGTGCGCCTCTCACTGGCGCTGACGCCATTGCCACGTGTGCCTTTGCCTACAGCATTTGCCGGGTCTGTGGCCTGACAGCCGTGCAGCTCTAGGGAGAGAAGGGGGCTGTGGCAGCCCCTCTTATCCCCAGCCTATGCCCCTGCCTGGCCCTGAGGCCCAGTCTGGATGAGGGGGCTAGCGTGGGGGCAGCAGGCGCAGTTCCCACGGCCACCGTGGCCCCTCTCCCAGCCCCATCACCGCTGGCTTTGGCTCCACAGAATATCCTGGCAACCCCAGCCTCTTTGTTCTCCGAGGCCGCAAAAGGCCTCCCCCATCCCAGCCTGCCCAGCGCCTGCCAGACGCCCCCACCCCCTGACAGCAGCCAGGCTTGGCCTGACCTAGTCTCTAGCTGCCCCTACCCCCAACCCAGACTGGGGCCCCGTCACATGCCCTGGACCTGACTCATGACTCCAGATGCTCTGCTGTGAGCTTGCAGTGGTCATGTTGTGCAGGAAGAAGGAAGCAGAATAGCTCCTGTGGCTGTACTGGGTGATCGTGGGCCAGGAGCTGGACTCTGTATGAGGATTTCCCCTTGGCCCAAGGCTAGTGGGAGGCTCAGTCTTCAGTCTAGGACAGTTTCAGTTTGTCCAGTAAGTGTACATCTTTGGCTCCAGGAAGTCGTCAGGACAGGGATTATCTACACTGACTGCCAGAGACAGTATGTGACTTGCCCAAGAGCAAGATGGTGGCAGGTCCCTGATTAGAACCAGGCTCCTGGCTGCCTTGGGAGAAGGACCAGCTGCCTCCAAAAGAATGGAGAGGGGGCCTGGGAGTCTTGACACATGGGTCCCTGCTCATTTTTTGGTCACCATGTGTCAAAGCTGCGCACAAATGTGTGTGTGTGTGTGTCCTTGCTGGATGACCTTGGCCAAGAGCCCTTGCCTCTCTGTGTTCCCAGAAAGAAGCCAGGGATTGTGGGGTGGGGCACTTGACAGGGTGCTTTGCAGCGCAACAAGGTCACCTCACAGTGCCAAGGCCCACAGCGTCTCCAACAGGGACATGGGGCTGTTGACCCCAGGGGCAGACTGTGGCTTGGGGCCCCGGCAGCCATTCCCAGGCTGGCCGGTCTCTGTGCTACCACAGAGAAGGCAGTAGTGACACCCACACAGCGTGGATGTAGGCAGGACCAGCCCCCACCCCCACCCAGCAGCCGGGGCTGGCTAGATGGCGGTCACTGTACAGCCTGCCTGGCCCTCATTGCCCACCCACAGCTCTGGGCCCACAGGCCACAGCTGATGACAGCCAGGGTTGGGGGAGGGACAGGCAGCCAAAAGCGTAGTGATAATACAGACCTTGGCCCAAACACCTTGCAGGCATGGCACAGAGAGGCCCAGCTGTCCCCTAGGGTCACACAGTCCTGCAGGGAGTCCTGTCCCCAGAGGCCCACATTCCCTTTAGGGCTCTTCCTGCCACACAGAGTGGGGAGTGGCTGGAGAGGCTGGTCAGGGTACAGGAGGGTCCCCTGAGGCTGCCAGCCAGGCTGCCAGTGCGAACACTTTCATCTCTGTCCACCTGTCGACCTGCCATCTCTCAGCGGCATTAAATTCCCCTCCTGCCGCAGAACAAGGGCTGCCTCAGAGTCCAGGCAGCAGGGTGTGAAGATGGGGCGGCCGGGGCTCCAGCCTGGGTGCAAAGCAGCGGGTTGGTGGGGCCTGGTCTGGGGGCTAAGGTGGCCAGTGACACTAGCCTCCCAAGGCCCCGTCACATGCAGGTCTTCTTCCTGTTGCCATCTCTCTCCCGACTGATACCTTTCTCTCCCTTCAAACAGTGTCCCCTCAGGAGCCTTCTTGTCCCCTGCAGGCTAGGCCAAGTGTCCCTGTGGCCCCCACCATGGCGCTGATCACTCTTAGTGACATGGCCTGGCTTCAGGGCTGTGGTCTGCAGCTCAGTAAGGGCGGCACTGGCACCTGGCATGTGGAAGGGGTAGAAAACCCCTGTGGGCTGAATAAATACATGGTCTCTTCTTTCTGGGCATTTTTTTCCTCTCATGAATTTCCAACCTGAATTAGGGTGCTGTCCACAGGGAGGAAACTTACTACAAAGGGCTTCCTTCCCCAGCCCCTGGGACCTCCACACCACTTGGGAAGAGGCACAGAGCTGTGGCCGTGAGCAGGCCTCGGGCCAGTCTGTCGCACTAACACGCTCACAGCAACCCTGTGAGGGGGACACTGGTCTCCACATGATGGATGAGAAAGTTGAGGCTCAGAGAGGTAGAGAGACACACGCAAGGTCACACAGGCGGGTTCCTCTGCTCTCAGAAGCCAGCCCTGAAACACCTGGCTGCGCTTCAGGCTCCGGCTGGAAGGAACCACCTGCCCCACCCACAGCGACACACCCAGGTGTTGGTCAGGGTTGAGTATTACCTACTCCCTTGAATTTGTCTGCACTTTCTTTTTGTCTTTCTACTTTTATTTTTTTTTTCTGTAAACATATATATTGCTATTCAAATCAGAACACCTAATAAAGTTATTTAACCAAACGTCTTCAAGCCCAGACAGGTCTAAAAACAAAGAGCACTGTGCCGGGCAAGGATAGGGGATAAACGGGCACCCCAGGACCACTGTCCCCTCCCCTCGCATGACAGGGTATGGGTATTTTGGGGGCACAGAGTGAGTCTTCCCACCGTGCCCTCAGCCCCTGGCCCGGCTCTGAGGCCTGCCCAGGAGGGGCAGACCCTGGCTGGGCCCTGGCTCCTCGGCAGAGGAGTCTGGGGGAGTGGCCGCGAGACAAGGCCGAGGCAGTGCCCGCTGCCTGGATAAGGCGACAGAGCCCTCAGGAGCTGGGACGCCGACTCGGTGAAGCCATGGAAACACGTCAAGGGTGAGACTGGCTCGGGCGCTTGCCCCAGGTGGCTGCCTCCCAGGCCTGGCCGGGGCCCAGCAAGACAGGTCTAGTCTCTGGCGGCCTCACTCCCTGCCCTCCCGGGGGCCAGGTCTGGGCTGGCAGCTGGGCAGGCTTGGTGACACCCCAGCCCACTTCTCCAGGGCCAGGCTGGGGTCAACCCTTGGGTCTGAGGACAGAGGGCCGAGGACAGAGGAAGGGTGCTCCGAGTCCTCAGGCCCCTAAAGCCCCCTCGCCCCAGTCAGTCCCTCCCCTCCTGCCACCCCCTCCTCTCCTATAAATATGTGTGCATTATTTACCTTAAGCATTTTGATAAATCATAATAGCAGAGACATCTGCTGTCAAAACTGCAAACTGCATTTGGGGCTCCGCCGGGGAACAAGGAGGGCTGGAGGCCAGGGGTGCGAGGGCTCTGACGGTCTGATGAGGACGATGGGGACGCCCCCACCTCTCACCCAGTGCTGGGCCCTTGGAGGGGACCAGGCCCCATTCTTCGGGACCCTCTTCACCAGCTGCTGGTCATAAAACCCTCCCAAGGAGGCGATCCACCACTCCCCGCTGTGTTCCCTTGTCCTGCCTCCCTCTGCCTCAGAATTAATGCAGCAGTGACACTGGCTGAGAAGTCCCCCAGAGCGGAGATTAACTCCCAGGGCAGCACAGGCAGGGTTGGCCCTGGGAGGCTGGGGGTGGGGGCTGATGCTGGCCTGGCAAGATTAATCGCCCGCAGCCGGCCTCATCACGAGGGCGCCCAGGGCTCCGACCTCCCACCCCAGGAGGGGCCTCGGGCCTCATGTCAGGAGCCTGCCCTGCTCACGCAGCCCCCACAGCCCCCAGGCCAACTCAGGGAGGATTTGGGGAGCTGAGATTGAGTTCCTTTCTCATTTTCTCTTCCTCTCCTAGTGGCCCTCAGGGACACTAAGGACCAAGCAGCATCCTGTGGTCTCTTTCCTTCCCCCGGTTCCTGGCCTGGCTCAGCAGTCCCGGGAGGGGGAGGCTCTACCCGTTGCCTGCCTACCTGCCTCTCGCTGGCCCCGCTATCCTGCCAGTTCACCAAAGCAGAGCTGGGCAGGGGGCTCGGGGGTGCTCAGAAAGTCCCTGGGCATGCAGCGTTTATATGGGGGCTCAGAGAGGAGTGTGACGGCTCTGGGCCTGCCGGGCCTGCTCTCCAGCCAGCCCCTGTAACCATCCTGGGGGGCCTGTGGAGATGGTGGAGAGAGGAGGTCCTAGACAGAGAGTGAGGTCGCTGCTTGGTACGGTATTGGGGTCAGGGGCCTGGGTACGGGCCTTTCTCAGCCAGTTGACCATTTAGAAAGTCTTCGAGGGGTTGCAGCAAGTACAACTGAGGTTAGACATGGGAATAAAGTTCCCCAGGCAGACAGGACCTACAGGAGGCTGAGCTGTGGTCAGAGTCGGCCTTGTGGCCAGTCTGGGCTGGAGGACCGGGGCCCCTGCTGGCAGCACACCGGGTGAGCTCACCTGCTCCGGGAGGGAGGGCGCGTCTGCCCCGCACATGTCAGGTGCTCAGCGAGGTGGAGTAAGTGGATGAGTGGGAGGAGGACATGGGTCGGCCTGTTGTGTATAGGGCTGGGGAAAGAACTCTTAGGGCTGAGCTTGAGGGTCCCAACTGCAGGGCCACAGGCTGGTGGCTACAAAGAGAAAATGGGGCTTGGAGCTAGGCACCAAGTTGACACAGTCCATACGGCCTACAGGAGGCTTCCCCTCCGGGCCTCGCCTCGCCAGCAAGTCAGCAAGTAACAACACTTCCCAGGTTCACTGTGAGAGCGGGATGAGAAGTCCCGAGTGGAAGGCCTCTGAGAACTCTCTAGCCTCGCACTTCTGGGGAGCGAGAGATCCGAGCGGATGGGAAGTGCCAAGCAGTCTTCTTGGAAGCGGCGTGAATGAAGCTGAGCTTCGCAAGACCGTGCGGCTCACGTAGGAGGCCTGGAGACTGGTACTTCCAGGGCAGTGAGGAGACCACGCCGGAGGGAGCCCAGGGGACTGTGGGGTCAATCTCAAGATCCCGGATGAGCAGGTACATTTTGTCTTGGGGAAAGAGGGAGCCAATGATGGTTTTGGAACCTGGGCAGCTTTTGGAGGGGCTAAAATCTGGAGTGAAACTTTTAGTCAACCTGAGTATGTGAGATAATTCCCAACCCCATTCTAGGCCCCTGGGGCTGGGGTAGGGAGACAGCCAGAGTCTGATCCCTGATATTGATATATCTCCTTCTAAGGGAACCAAAACATTTGGGGGACTAGGTTGACAAGTAGTAACCTGTCAGTTTGGGTGTCTTGAACACTTATAAGGGGACATCTGGGTCCACCCCTTATCCCCCAAGACCCTAGCCTAGGAGCAGCAGAGTCCTAGGCTGGGAGGCAGTGGCACAGGATTTCTACCCAAGCCCTACCCCTAGCTGGCTTCACAATCACATGACCAAAGGCACCAAAGGCATAGTCCTTCCTGAGTCTAGCTTTCCCAATCAGTGCAATGGAGTACCCTGCAGCATCAGTCAGCTGTGGTTCTAGGCCTTTCCTTGGGGTTTAAGGCTCAGCAGCGAGCTATAATTTTGGGGTCCTAGCCCCTCCCCCGCTCCTGTGCTGGGCCCCTTCCCTTCTCCTGCTCCTCCACCCATACCCCCCTCACCCCTGACCCTGTGGCCAGCAGCCTCTGCTGCTGTCATCTGTTGTCATGGGAACCTTCCAGCTCTGACCTGGTGCAGGCGAGAACTTGCCTGGAGCTCCTAGCAGGGAAAGCTGTGGGAAGCAGGGGCAGATGGGGGCACCTGTCCCTGCCAACTTGGAAGAGGGCATTGGAAGGATGACCTAGATGGGGGTAGGCTGGGGTGTAGGGGGTCAGGGCCTGACTGCCCCTAGTCCCTGGGGTCCCTGCTCCTTTCCAAGCCCACCCCCACCCAACCCTGTTCCAGGCTGCTGGTGGTAGGGAGGGGTGGTGGGGACCTTCCTATTTCCCTCCCTGCTGATGGGAGCTCAGAGCCCTGAGCTCAGCTCATTCTTGAAGCTAAAAATATCAGGGAGGCGGCAGCAGCAGCTCCCCCAACACCCTGTCCACTCCCCCCCTACTTGTGGCAACAGACATACACACACACACACACACACACACAGCCTGGACCAGATACCAAGGTGCAGCTTAACCACACAGTGCCATGGTCCATGGAGGTTCCCAAAGTCCCAGGTTGTTGTGAGACCCAGATCTGGGTTCAACTTCCACCTCAACCCCAATGTGCCATGTGATCTTGGGGTAGTCCTTTGGCTTCCCTGGGCCTTGGTTTCCCATTTCTCATAGTAAGGAAGCTACATGGAAGAGGAGAGGCTCAGGAATGGAGTAGAAGGTCAAGGCCTTGGCCGCCCACCTCATTTAATTACCGCAGCAGTCCTGACCACGTCCTGAAGTGTGCACTGGGCCATCTTCTCCCTGCTCTAGATGAGCACACAGAGGCTGGGGCGGGTGGCTCAAGGGATGCTAATCCAGGCCTTTGGGTCCCAGGGTGGCCCTCTCTTGCCCCTAGTGGCCGATTTAGCTTCTGGGACCTCCAGGCATCAGTTGAAAACTAGATGAGTGTCTACACTGTCCATTTGGCCGAGGCCTGGCTGGGGCATGGCATGAATGTCCATATTGCTCACCCACCTGGGCCTGACCAGGGTTGGAGTGGGTGCCCACGCTGCCTGTCTGCCCAGTCCTGGCTGAGGCTGCATGAGAGTTTACTCTGTTCCCCGGAGCTAAGGTCAAGGTGAGTGTCCACACTGTCCATTTGCCCTGGGCCTACGTCTTCCTTCCACCAGCCCTGAGCTCAGGATTTCATCTTGGGTTCATATTCTCTCTTCCCTCCTGGAAACCAGAATCATCTTTGCTCATTGCCTCTGCTTTAGAGGAGGCCCAGTTTCATGGGAGGGCCAATGGGAGAAAGACGAGAGGCCCCTGCTATTTTGCGGACCCTTCTGGGCATACCAAGGAAAACTCATCATGAAAGTCACAGCCACTGGGCACCGGGAAGCCTAGAAAACCAGACCCCAGCCTTAGCGATGCCTGTTGAGGTCCACTGCTGTGGGACCTGAGTTGCTGAGTTGCCACACTTCTCCCACTAGACCTGTCCCTCAATGCCACTGACATGTTGAACACCACGAGGCACATTTCCCCACAGACCCAAGGTCTCAAAGTTTGGAGCTGGTACCTGCAGGACCAGGTCTGGGTTTTCTGAGGGGGGCCATCCTCTCCCGCAGCACGGAAAGTGGGCTTCGAGTCACACAAGCGTACGGTGTCAGCTTTTCCCGTCAGTTGCTATGGGAAGTGTCTTGCCTTGCAAGACACTTCATTTTCCTGGTCTTAGTTTTTCCATCTGCAAAACAGATAGTTTTATAAGGGTTAGTTAATAGTTTGTAAGGGTTAGGACGAGGATTAAATAAGCTAGTCCCATAAAGTATCTGGCAGAGTAATACTTACTTCTGGAGGCTGGCGGAAAAGGGACATGCACTGAAAGAATTTGAGGGTGTTTATTCATAAATTAGCCCAGTGCAGGAACTTGGTGGCTGCTGGGTCTCTGGGTCTGACTAGGGACCTCCAGAAGAGAAGCAATGCCCATTAGTTTTGTAAACGTGTTTTCAGCCCATGAATGGATGCTCTCAGGTAAAACATTAATAAACTGCATCACGTTGTTGGGGAAAATTAAATGTAAATTAGATAATTAAAAACGAAGCTGATGCCTGCCGCTTGGTGCTATTACTTCTTATTACAAGTTATGAGAGGTGGCCCTGAGTGGAGGCTGGTTGCAGGGTTCCAGTAGGGGTAGGGGCTGCAGAGGACTGCCCACTGGAGCCCGGTTTGGCGTTTTTTGGTTTTTTAAAGTTTTTTGAGAGACAGGGTCTCGCTCTGTAGCCCAGGCTGGAGTGCAGTGGTGTGATTATAGCTCACTGCAGCCTCCAACTCCTGGGCTCAAGGGATCTTCCCACCTCTGCCTCCCAAGTAGCTAGGACTACAAGTGCCACCACAATGCCCGGCTACCAATTTGGTCTTTGGAAGAGGCAGACCCAGGGGATGCTTCTGTATGGGGTCTGGAGAGCTCTGGGTACGCTGGGACCAGAGCTCTGGGTGTGCCCTAGGTTCTACCTCCTGGATGCCCGGGTCAGTGCCTTCCCTAGATGGGCCTCAATGTTTCTTTATCTATAAAAGAGGGATAACACAGAACTTACCTCTGAGGACTGAGGCAGAGATTAGATGAGATAATGTCTAGAAAGTAGCCAGCCTGGGCCTGCACACAGTAGGGGCTCATTAAATGGCCATGATTACCAAGTAATATCACCACCACCATCATCATGACGGAGTCCCTCTCAGCCGCAGGTCCCAAGCTGAAGGCTTTCCAAACACCAGTTTCTGCACAGGCTGTCCCTGGTAGCACGCGGGCTGGAACTGCTATCCCAGCCTATAAAATGAAGAAAGCAAGTTCAGACAAAGGGACTAAGGGTCCAAGGTTACACACTCTGTGCGGCAAGTGGCATTGTTTTGTCATTCCAGGCTCACAGAGAGGGCACCCTAGGAACAGCACTCCCCACACAGTGTTCTGCTTCCCCAACTTTTTTCTGCACCTGCCCTGTGCACCAGGGTGTGGGCATCTCAGAGGTGAATCATTCTGGAGCGAGGGAGACAGCCCCAGGAACTAAGACCCAAAGGAGTGTTCTAACCAGAGGGAGTCCAGAGAATAGAGCGACCTCATGGGGGTGGAGTCTCAGCCTCCCGCGGAGGTGCGATCTGGTTCAGTGTTGTAAGAGGAGAGAATGGAGGATGGGCAAGGCAGGTAGCAGGACCAGCAGGAGCAAAGGTGGGAGGCTGGAAAGCCCGAGCCAGGCCCGCAGTGGGCTGTCGAGGGCCCACGATGAGGGGGTGGGAACACGGAGCGGGTGAGTCACCGTTTCTGGGCCAGGCAGGCGGCGGCGGCTGCAGAGCGGGGGGCGCATTCCTGGCTGGCAGGGCGGCCAGCACTAATGTCTTTCCCACATGGCCCCGAATTCCCCGCTCGGCATGATCACACGGGCAAGACGCTCCCGCGGCCACCCCCGCCCCAGCTGCCTCCTTCCCACAGAGAAGAGAAGGGGGAGGGTGGTGGAGGCAGGAGAAACGGCCCCTCCTGGGGCAGGGCGGGACAGGGGTCTCTGGCGCGGTCTCCCTGGGGCCTGACGGGGCTTGGTGCTCCCTAGGCACGTGGTGAGAAACTATCAGGGCAGCTGTACTCAAAATAAGAGGGCTTGGCCGCATCTCTGCTTCCCTGGCCCCATTCATCCACCCCCAGCCCCTGTAAGGCCTGCACAGGAGTAGGGGTTGTTGGAGGGCCAGGGGATCACTAGCAACGTGGGCTGCCTCAGATCCTACACTGTCTGCCCCCTCCCCTCCTTCCCGACTCTGGGCCCCGGTTGGGGTGGGGGCCTGGGGAGGGTGGTTGCTGGAAGAGGCCACACCCAGTCCCTCATTCCACGGGGTGGGGGACAGCCCTTAGCTAAGGGACAAAGAGCACTGCTCTCTCATGAAGACTCTGTCCATAGGCCAGGCCCCTGGGGGGAAACTGAGGTGCTGAGGGCGGCCCACCCAGAGCTCCCTGGCCCTGGCTGCTGAGGGAGGTTGGCCATTGTCCTTTCCAGCTTGGCTCAGAGGCGCTAATGAGAGTTAAATGTAGGACATGAGTCACCTCAGGGAGGGGGCTGGGACCACCCCCAGCTGTGGATCCCGGGCGGAACAGTGATTTGTGCAGACTGCTCAGCCTTCCCTTGCTCCCTTGCACTCCACTCCCCAGCCCTTGGCAGGGTGGGGCATGAATTCCTGACCTAGCCAACCAGGCCCTGTCCCCTGGGCCAGCCACTCCAATGGCTGGCTGCCCCAGGAGTGAGGGCTGTGGGACCAGGATGGGGCTCAGAGTTCCCTGAGGACTTGGGGGATAGACGGACACCTGGGATCTCTAGTGGCTGTGCCCTGGGGTATGGCCATGTGTCTTGGGATGGGGAGTGGGCAAAAGGCCCAGGCCACCCTGAAGATCCCCCCACCCCCTACCACCTGTCTGACCTTGCTCAGGCCACCAGGCTCTGACCACACAGGGTGCCTGTTGTCCAGTCCTCCTCCCTCCCCCCAACCAACTCCCACCCTCTCTGACCTCCAGCCAGCACAGGGACATCAGCCTGCCGTCCTCATAGGAGGACAGGCAGAGAGAGTGTGTGTGCATGTGTGCGTGTGCACAGGCATGTGCCCTGTGAATGGGTTCGTTTGTGCCACTGTATGTATGACTGAATGTGCAATTGTGTATATTTATGTGTGACTGGCTCTCACACATAAATGCTGCAGGGGGCTTGAGCGGGAATGTGTGTTTCTGCATGTCTATATCTGTTTGTCCCTTCTCTAAGTGTGGGTCTTCTGTGTGATCGTGTCTGTGTCAGCCCGGCCCCATCTGCAGGGACCCTGCCTCCTCCTTGAGCACTCCACCAGCTCCAGGAAGCACAGGAGTCTGGGAGGGGGCTGTGGGGGGATGGAGCGCCCACCCGCTGTTACCCAAATGGAATGGCCCAGCTGGGTGGGCAGCCCAGGGGGTGGGCGTGGGCAGCCACGGGAGAGAGGAAAGGGGGGCCGGGGAGGAGCCTTGCTCAGCAGTCCCCTCCCTGCTCCCTCCGCTCTCAGCCCAGCGCCTCCTGGCAAGAGCTTATTTGCATGGTATTTACATTTCATTTGCATCGTGTTCAATTAAAAACCTGACCAGCTCCCGCCTGCCTGGCGCTGCCCGCCCAGCCTGGTGAAAATGTTGGTTGGGCACTGCCGCCTTCCCCCCCCCATGGACTGACCGACGTGGGAGGGGTCCTCCCCTCAGTGAGATCATCCAAGTCACCCACTCTGGGAGTGAGAAGGCTGGAAGTACAAATGGAGAAACTGAGGTCCAGAAAGGGCATTAGTAGTAACAGCTGCCCCTTTATGGAAGAGTCTCTGTGCCAGGAGCGTGCCAGCACCTGGAGTGCAATATCTCATCATAACTTCACTGTCCCTTGAGGTCAGGCCTTCCTTGCATTACTGCCATTTTGCTGCCCAGGAAACCAAAGCTGAAGAGGGCAAGCCCAAGGTCACTCAGCCGACCCAGAACTCAAATGTGTCAGTATGACTCCCAAGCCCATGCTTCAAACCCTGGAGCACGACTGCTGAAAGTCCAGCCCTCCCCCTCCTCCAGGTGAGCCCCACTCAGCTCTCACCCTAACCTGGGCACTGGTGGGGATGTTGACTGTCCTCTTCTTCACAAGACTGACAACATATCCATTCCTGGCTATACGGTGGCACGCTCTCCCTGTGGTAGTCCTTCCTGGCACTTGGCCATTGTCTTTCCTGTTGCAAGACTGCCCTTCCTGGGCTCTAGCTGGAGCTGGTGACTTTGTAAAAGGCAAGACCCCAATAATGAAACAAGCTCTAGGGGAAACTCGCAGCTGAGCTAAGGGTGGAGGATGGGCGGAGAGAAGATCACGAAGACCCATGGAGACATGCAAGGCACTAGAGCAAGCTAGGCAAAGAAATACTCCAGACCCCTCCTGTTCTAGTTCAGCAGGCTTTCTGGAGGCCTCTCTCACCTAGCAAGAGCTGGGCTGGCAGATGTCATCTACACAGCGGAGAACTATTAGAATCAGAAAGAGTGGGGTCTTCAGGCTGCTCAGGAAGGGTTATCCAGGGCCCAGAATCCAGCCCTGGGACTAAAGCACCCTGTGTTGACAGGCCCCCAGTACCGCCCTGCCTCTGGAGGGACTCCCTTTTCCTCCTCTGGCAAGCTTAGCGCTTTAGGAGAACTCACCTATCCTGGTGCTGAGGGACCTGGCCAATCAGCAGACACCTCCTTGCTGACCACAGTGATTGGTTCAGAGATGGATATGTGTCTTGGGCCTGACCAATCCAATCAGGCTGAATTCCAAACTTTGGTTGGAATTATTGGGAAGATGGGGGGGGGGACATGATCTGATCTGGTAGGGGTGGGAATTTGGGGCCACCACCTTTTGAGGAGAGCTTCCCATGAATGAAGCCAGCAAAGAGAAACCAATACCCTTGTACTTGAAGCCAGACACGCTTCTGTTTGAGCCTCAGAATGAGTTAGTAGGTTCCAATTTTGCTTAAGCCATTGCGTGTTGGATTATTGGCACTTGCAGCCTGAAGGTCTGACCATACGTGTACGCCTTGCCCATTTCTGCCTTCAAGCCTTTGTGCATGCAATTCTCCTCTTCCTGGAATTGAAATGCCTTCCTCTTGCTCTTTCCTGACCTGTCATACCTGCATTTAGAAGCCCGGCTCACCTCCTCTCCTCCAGAACACTCTCTTCCATTCTCTACCCATCTCTTGCCTCCACTCTCCTGGAGAGTCACCTGGAACTTCTGACACCCAGCCTGGTCCTCAGCGTCTTTGCCTGCAACTGCAACTGCGGTGTTAGCTTCCCTTTCCTGGGCCTTGTACCTCATGGCCCGAAAGTGGACTGTAAATTCCTAAGCGCCAAGAGCCAAGGAGTCTCTGCCTAAAGAGAGGAGTGACAGTGGTCAGAAGCTCGCCTTCAGCATCAGGCAGCCTCAGTTCAAATGCCAGCCCATCTGTGTGACATCTGAACCAGTGCCTCCTCGTCTGAGTTCCCTGTTCTTTAAAATGGGGATGTCGTAAGGATCGGATGAGCCTGCACAAAAATTATTTATCACAGTCAGAGCACAAATATTTACTGGGCACCAGCTCTGTGCCTGGAACTAAGGGCTCGGTTGTGAAGCACCCATAGGCATGGTCCCTGCCCTCAGAGGAGCTGAGGGTGGAAGCTGAAGTGGCCCAATCAGGAGAGTGGGGGTGGCCTTCCCCAGCCTGCCAGCCCCCCCTCTCTGACGCAAGGGTCCCCTTCAGTTCCCCTTCCTTCGAAGGCACTGGGGGCCCTTGCCGGGGCAGTCTGGTCATCCCCTCCCCCTTCCTCCCTTTGCTGTCGTCCCTTCGTCCCTCAGTCCCTTCAAGCCCAGCCGGCACTGCTCTGAGTTAATCTCCTCACCCGTCAGGGGGTGACAGGAGGTGTCCGTCATTCGGAGCTGAGGCCGTCAGCCTCTCCAGCTAATTGGGACGCGGGCGCCAGGAGCACGGGAAATGGCCGGAGGGAAGGAGTGGGAATGAGGGAAGGGAAGCCACCCTCACCCTTCCCGCCAGCCTGGGGCTGATCCGCACTGCTCCTTAGGGGAAGGGGAAAGAGAGGAAGTGGCTGTGGGATGGGACTTTGCGACCTTGTGCAAATTGCTATTCCTCTCTGGGCTTCATATTATTATTCATAATGATAACAGCAAGACTTTAATGAGCAATTACTGTGTAAATCAAGCACACCTGTTGAAAAACTCTGATGATTTTCTGTGGCCCTTGGAATTCAAGCCCAAATCCTCTCAAGGTCCTTGAAGACCCCCAGTACCCATACCTCTATACTCCCTACTCCCCCTGCTCTAGCCAGTCCAGCATCCCCACAGAGCAAGCTCTTCCTGCCCCAGGGCCTTTGCACTTGCTATTTCTGCTCCTTGGAAGACCTTCTACCTCCTGGCATGGTTGGCTCCTCTGCATTCTTCAGATCTCATCTCAAATGACAGTTCAAACATAAGGTCCCTGACCACCTTATCCAAAATCACTCTCCCACCTCCAGTTACCTTGTTATATCATCCTATTTATACTTTCACAGCATTTGTCATAATGTGAAACTATTTCATGTATATATTTGTGGTTCATATTCATGCTCCCCTCTAGAATGGAAACCCCAGGGGACCTTGTCTGTGTGATTTACTGCTGAAAACCCAGTGCCTAAAACAATGCCACACACATGGAAGGCGTGCAATAAATAGAGAATGATGAAATAGATGAAATTCAGGCATTCTGTTAAGTACTTCATCCAATTTAATTCTCACAAGAATCTCAGAAACTTGGTATTATGTTTATTTTGAGGTGGGTGAGGAAACTGAGGCAAGGTGATTACGTGACTATCAGTTATGGAAACTGGAATGACCCCCAGGACTGTGTGACACTAGGGGTATGAAGGCCGTGGGCGTGACTGCCAGCATGGCCGCTCAGCTGAGCACAGGCAAGGAGAAGAGGCCAGGGCACGGGCGAGCCCACGGCGGGGGTGGGGGGGGGAATTTCTCTGGGAGCTCAGTCGAGGGCAGCCTAGGGAGCATCTCCTGGGTCTTGGGGCAGAACCCAACCTGCTGTGTCGGGAGATGGGTGGATGGAGCTAATGGTGCGCTGAGGACCTCCTGCAGCCTGGAACTCTGCCTGCCAGGGTGGGGGTAACGGTGTGGGTGTGGGGTAGGCAGGGGACCTCAAAGCCTCTTCCTCCAGTCTGCATGTACCTTTCCTGCCCCGCGCTCCTGTCAAAGTGCTGCCTCCTGGCCCTGGTATTCAAGGCCTGGCATAATCCAGCCCTTGCTGCCTTTTCCTTCTCCTCTACCCTTGCAGTCCCCAAAGCCCGAGAGAAGTCCCTGCAGGCACATGTCTTGTCACTTTCTCTAGCCATCCTTTGAAGCCCAGTGCGTTGTGCTGGCTCCTCCAGGCAGGGCTCCCAGGTTAGTGTCTGTGCTATGGTTGTCTGTGAGTCTGAGGATCCCTGCCAGGCTGTCAGCACCCTGTGTCATCCTCAGCGCCCCATTACATGGCTGGCACAAAGCCACTTAGTAAGCATCCGGCTGTCTCCCATTCCTCTATGGACCCCAGCTGAACCCAGCATTCTGAGGTCCTGGGTCTCTGGTTCTTACTCAAGCACCTACTGGGGGCCTCCAAGCCTGAAATCTCAACCTGGAGTAGGGAAAGGGGCTGTGTGGGCTGCAAGATGCCGCTGCCAACCTCAGGACAGGTTATTGGTCTCTGTTAACTCAATGGGTCACACCTCATCAGCCCATCATGGGAGCTCTCTCCTCCTACATTTCCGTATCAGGGTCTCTTAGGAGGCCCTGACCTGGTTAAAGGTCCAGGCTGAGGCCAGGCTGTGCCCAGACTCTCCGGCTCTTCCTCCACGCTCACAGAGCCACACTGTCTTTCTTTGTAGTCCTTGCTACCATCCCATCACTGTCATCTCCATTTCTTCCTGTCCTTCCCCTCTCCTTCCTCCAGCCCCAGCAGCGCTATTAGAAGGGCTGCAGGTATGAGCTCCGGTGGAGGCAGACTGGCCCTGTAGGGGGAGAGACTGGGGTGTGAGGATCCTGGTAGGGGCAGCCCGGCCACCCCTCAGCAGCAGTAACTTGGCAATGCCTCTGCCTCCTTTCCCTTCTCCTCAACCTGCGTTGTGGGGTGGCAGGCACTCAGACCCCAGATATTTCCTGCTGCACTGCTGTGTGTGTGTGCGCGCGTGCGTGTGTGCGTGCACTGCATCTGCTGCCTGGCTCTCCTGCCCTGATCCACCACACTTCTCCCAGAAAGGGATGGAGGGGAGGTAGGACAGGGATGACAGCAGACAGGAATCTTCCCATCTCCCTCCCCACAGTATTGGAAGTAGACAAGCTTAGGCAGAGCCTACATGGGCCCTAAGAACCCCTACCTGTGCTCTGGGTCAGCAGGTGGGCAGGGAGGACAAGAGGGGGAATAGGGTGCCAGGGCCAGGCCTCTGGTGCATTTCAATGTTATGTGAACAGCATGCAAAGCAGATGCAAATATTATGCAAAGTAGAACTTTCTTTTTCTAGTCAACAGCTCTGAGGTGCTCTGAAATGGGCTGTGGGGAGGCCCAGAACCCAAGGGGAGGTGAAGGCAGACATCACTGCTGTCGAGAGGATGATGCCACATTCAAGCAGTACCTGTGTTCCTACCATCTGAGGATTCGGATGAAGCCTCTGTCCTCAAAGATTAAGGCGCATAGGAAAGTCAAGGGCAGAAGGGGCAGCTCCACCCCCACAGGACTTTGGTTGAGGGCCTGTCAGAGGTATCTGTCCATTTAGTGGCATATAAGATGAGCTGGCAGAATGGCTAAATTCTCTTGTTGTGGCCTCAGCCAGACCTGGGTTTGATTTCCAGCTCTACCACTTAATTGCTGTGTCATCTTGGGCAAGGGGTATCACTTCTGGAAGCTTCTGTTTATTTACTTATAAATTAAGGAGAGGCGTTGTACCAATCCCATGGGGTGGTCGGAAGGACTTGACGACATGTATGTGTGCCACCGATGGGCCAGAGCGAAGTGCCTGGCGCTGAGTAAAGGCTCCTAGATGGGAATTGTAACTGCAGCGCCCCACCTCCATCCTCTCTTGCCCCGCTGGGGCTCCTGGAGCACAAGATGCCACAACCTACTGCAATTGAGTAGCCCAGGCATGTGCCTGAGGGCAGGGCTTGGGCTGGAGGGCCATTAAGCCTACTGAATGAGGACTGAATGCTCTCCAACTCTTCGGGCAGGCTGGGAGGCCAGGCTCCCATTGAGACCACTCCTAGGGTAGCCCGAGGATAGGGAGTTGGGGTCCGGAGAAGAGGAGGATTCCCCCGCAGATGGTACAGTGCGGGGTGGGTGGGGGTGGCGGGGGTGGCGGACTAGATGGGTTTCTTCACTAAGACGCCCGGCCCTTTAAACTGCCCTCCAAACAAAGGTGAGGGGGTGGTCAATGGGAGGAGGAGGAACTTCTCTGCCCTCACAAATGAAAACAAGGCCAGAGGTGGGGTGGAAAGGATGGCTGTCCTACGGTGGCAGGTGTGTGGGTGGTGGCGGGTGGTGGAGTAGCAACACCGTCCACAGTAAGAGCCGACACCTGTGGAGCACCTACTCTCCACCAGGCTCTATGCTTAACAGTTCTCGTATGTCACAGCATATTCAGACCTTACAACGACAATCTCTATTATCATCCCCTCCTTGTTTTTTTAAATGCTTCAGGACATCGATCTAGATGCTTGCTCCAGGTCACTCAGCCAGTGCATATCTATCGGTACCAGTATTTGAACCCTGCTTTACTTGCTCCATAGCTTTACCCTGACCCTCTCAACAGCTCCTCCACGCTCCCAAAGGCCAGCCTAGGTCCAAATCCTGCCTCTTTGCCAAGCCTCTGTTCCTCTACCTCACCCTGACATCCAATTCATCTGTCAAAATGTATCACTAACCTCCACCTCCTTTCCCCCTCCCTCTTCCCTCGTCTCCGTGCTTGAACCTTTGCCTTCCTCTGGTCTATACGGTAGCCAGAGGGATCTTTTAGAAATGTAAGCTTAAAGCCCACCAAAGGCTCCCACTGCAATTTTCATAAACCCTGCCCTGTCTACATTCCCTTCAGGCCCATGGTCATGTTCCCAGACCTTCAACAGGGCAAGTTCTTTGCAGCCTTGGAGCCTTTGCTTTGAGCGGCCTGGCAGGCAGCATGCTCTACCCGTCTTCCAGGCCTCAGCGCAGATGTCTCCTCCTCAGAGAGGCCTTCCCTGACTACAATAGCTAATACGGTCCCCTCCCTGAAGTCAGTCTCACATGACCTATTTTCACGTCTTCATGGCTCCCCAGACGCTCTGAAGGGAACTTGTTCAACCGTTTACTTGATTATGGTCTGTTTCCCTTAACTAGAATGGAAGTTCTGTGCGGTCGGGGACAGGATTATTTGTTTTCCGGTGTCTCCATAGTCTAAATAGTACCTGGCCCTTAGTAGGCACTCAGTAAACACCTGAAACAATACGCGGTTGGTGTGACCTGAATCAGAAAGTCCCAGCCTCAGTTTCCTTTTCCAATTAGCCTTTGCCTCCTCCCAGCCTCCCAGGGAGGTTCTGGATGAGATCAGAGATGGCAAAACCTCCCTCAGGGAGAGGGAGGGCACGATGCCCGCCGGGGGATGAGGTCAGTGCGGCAGGAGCTTCTCCTCCCTGCAGGAAGCACGCAGAGCCCCAAAGATCATCTTGGCCAGACCCCTGCCCGGGCACGGGATCCCAGACTGGCCGGAGAGGGCGTGCAACCCCTTCCTCGGGTGGGAAGCGCCTCCCGGCGGGGCCTCCTCTTTCCCCCTCCCCGGGGAGGCAGGTGGAGCTGCGTCCTCATCTTTGTTCCCATCTGGAGCGCGTTTGGCGCGGCGTGGCGGGGGCGGGGCTGCGCCCCCGCGGTGCCCGGAGAGACGGGCCCGCCCGCTTATCTGATCTGCGGCTAATTGAAACTCCCTGCTCGCGAAGGTCAGCTCGGTCCCCTGACAGCTGCCGAGCCGAGCCGGGCCGGATGGAAAACCCGGGCTGTGCAGGGCCCGGCGGGGTGCAGGGGGAGGGGTTGTGGGGGGCTGCCTCTGCCGCAAAGTAGACAAAGGCGGCCCCTCCCTCCCTGTGCGAGCTGCTGGGGGTCGCCAGAGGTAGCGGCCTTCGTCCTCACCCTGCAGGGCGCTCCAGCCCGGGTCACATGGCCTAAGGCTACATAGGAGGGGAGCGCCCTTAATCCCTACGCGCCCGCCCACCCTGCTCCCACGCCGGGGCCCAGTCTAGGGTCTCTGGGAGAGTCACCCCCAACTTCCTGCCCCCACCCCGCCTCCACGCCCCGGCTCTGAGACTTCCTGCCTCCCCGGCTCCGGGCAGCTCAGGCTGTGGGAAGCTGGTGGAGCGGGGGCGGCCCAGTCCCCTCCCCCTGTGCACTCAACCGGGCGCTGGGGGTCCGGGAGGAAGTGTGCGCGGTGGGGGGCACAGCTCGGCCCTGGGGCCGCCATCCGGTGGGTCAGGTGCGGCCTCAGTCCCGGGAGGGAGGGCAGGCTGGCCTGGTGCTAATGGTGCAGGGACGAGGGGGGAGGGGGAGCCGCGGGGGGCCCCGTTTCCAGGGTTCCGGGTGCGGATGTGGCGTACTCCGGAGACTCCAGCCCTGCCTACCGCGCCCCGGGCGGGCCTAGGCCGTGAGCAGCTCGCATGCGCCCCTCTCCCGCCGCATGTGCGCCTAAGCCGAGGTGCTGGGGCGCTCCGGAGCCGTAACTCCCAGCCGTTTGGCTGAGCGCGCGCCCTTAATCAGAGTCTTTAGGGCCTCCGCTTTCCCAGCTGGGAAAAAAATAACTCCAACCACAGATTTTCAGAGCCACGTGCCAAACTCCATGGTAAGCGTTAAATGTGCTTTGTATCAATTAAGCCTCACAACAATTCCATTTTGCTGATGAGCAAGCTGAGGCGCACAGAGGTTGTGACTCGGCCGAAGTCACACAGCTAGTAGGTTATCGAGGCGGGGCTCGGCTGTGACTCCAGAGCCGGCGTTCTTAGTCTCGGGTGGTCACGTCTTGGCAGGAGCTCCGCAGTTGTGCGCCAATATAGGTCGATTATCCGGGGCATCCGTAAGTACAGAGAGCCCCTCGGCGGCATCTTGCCGCACGTGTTCCCTTCTCGGGGTTGGGCACGTGTTTCGTGGAGCAGTCCCTCGTGTCAGAGCCCGGGGACAGAGGTATAGCCTAGCGCACTGGTGCCCAGGTGCGCCATTCCCGGTTGGGACCTGGCAGAGTCATATGGCGGGGGCCTGAGCCGCGGGCAGGGTGGAGCGGGGGCGGAGAACTCGGAGCCGAGTCCACGCGGGCCGCGGCGCCTGGGAGGCCGCAATCCGGGCGCCTGCAGCCGGCGAGGCGCGGGGTGACGCGCGGGGGCCCAGCTACCGTGACCTCCTCCGCGGTTGCCATGGAGACCGTGCACTATAAATAAAAAAAAAAAAAGAGGAGGAATTTCAAACCCGTTTTCTACGGCGCTTGGCGGGAGGGGGAGGAAAGCTCTCTTTGAATCGAGTTTCCCATTTCACCTTCCCAGGCGGCGGGAGCGCTTCCCCCGCAGCCCAGCCGGGAAATTGCCGCCCCTCACGCCGCGTGGCGCCCCCCGAGGAAGCTAATTAGCGCAGCCCCGGGAGCTGGAGACTGGGGGACCTGGCCCCGGGGGGCCAGGACCCGCCTCTTATGTGGGGGGAAGCGCCTACAAATCGCCCCCCTCCCAAATCTCTCCAGGCGCGCGCGCAGCCCGGCGCGGGCCGGGGCACGGGGCGCAGGCGGGAGGTCGCATCTGCAGCTTTGGCGCAATGAATCAGGCGCGGCCGCCGCCGCCGTCGCCGCCGAGCGCGTCTGGCATCCGGAGTCTCCCGGGATCGAAAATAATTTGGGCAAAGCGGTGGGAGGTGTATGCGCGCGCGCTCCGAGGGGAGGGCGGGGGAGCAGGCCGGGCGGGGTGCGCGGGGCGGGGGGAGGTGCCATCCGACAGCCCCGCTGTGGTGAGAACAGAGTTGACACTTCTTTCCTTTCCACTTACTGCGGCAAGTACTGCTAGGAAGCTTAACCCTCTCGCTGCTTGGAGGATTGGAGGCGCCGAGAGCGCCCTCACGAGGGCGCGCCAGAGAGGGGCGGGGTAGGGGGCCAGGTGTGCAGACAGACCCCTTTGGGATGGGTTACTGGGGCCTCCTGGATTCAGCCCTCTGGACCCTCAGACAGACGCTCCCACCCAGACATTCCTCAAGTCATCCTCCCTGAGGCTTTTCTCTGTCCCTCCTTTTGCCTTCCCAGATCTGGCTAGTGTCAGCACCATGGCCTCAGTTTCCCCGCTTATACAAGAGAGTGGCGGGGGAGGGGGTTATTCTCTAGCAGCTTCTCTGTCTGGTGACCCTGGTTTTGTGACCCTCTGGCTTGGGGCCTGGGCAGGGGTGGGAGGTTAGGGCAGCGGGTGCAGGAGTCAGAACCCAGCCCTCCTTGTCTCCCACCAGCTCTCTGAGCGCGCTTCATCAAAATGGCCGGGTTCCTGTTTTTGCCTCTGAAGGCAGAAATGTCACTGCCGCTGCATTAAGCACGCTCGGCGGGAACTCTGTTTGGAGCGAGGAGCTGGCGCTCAGCCCTGCCAAGCTGCCTGCCGCAGGGGGGTGGGGATGGGCTGGCTGGCCAGCCGGCCTGGCTGGGGTCAGCCTTTGTCTGTGAGGGGCTCCCACCTTTCTGCTGCTCCAGCCTGTCACTGCCCACCCTACACCCCCAAGCTGTGCCGGTCGCTGCTGTCTACCCCACTCAAGTTTGGCGGCACGGTGTGGAGTGGGGTGGGGGTCTGTTCAGAACCTTGTGCCTCTCTGGCTCAAGGATGGCAGAAGGAAATGATGGGGGAAGAGGGGTGGAACTCAGTTCTTCTTCCTCCCCACCCCCCCCACCCCCGTAATCGGGAACACCCCTGGAATTCATGGATCTTCTCCCTGTTAATACTGCCCATTTGGTGAGAAAGGGGTGGTAGCCAGGCCTCAGGGCATCCCTGCCTTATGTCGTGAAGTTTCCCCCAGGAGGGCTTGGGGGGAGAGAGTGCTTCTCACCTTGCCCTAGTTTCCTTCTAGCCAAGGGATCCCACCAACTTAGGAATTCTCAGACCTTGGTGCACAGCAGACCACTTGGCTTTGTGGTCATGCAGATACGGGGAGGAGGGGGGACCCCAGCAGTGTGTGGAAAGTCTGATTCAGTGAGTCTGGAGTGGTCCTGTCACCTGCATCATGCCTCACAAGACCCCAAGGGAAGCCCTGGCGCGTACTCTAAGAGGCATGCTGGAAGTCGCACAGAAATCAGAGGGTCTAGCAAGTCACTGAACAGAATGGCAGATTGAGGGAGGGGCAGGGGCCGTTTAGGATCACTCAGTAAGGTGCTTAAGGTGTGGGCTCTGGACGTGGGAGGACCAAGCTTAAGGAGGGCAGATGACCTAAATTGTCTGTGCCTTGGTTTCCTCAATTGTAAAATGGGGTAACACTGATGGTCCCTAACCACCCTGAAACAATGTGTGGCTTCAATGGGACAGGGCATGGAAAATGCAGAGCATAGGTCCAGCTACTTAGTAACTGCATGACAAATGTGAGCCTTTTTTTTTTTTTTAAATCACTGTTAAGAACCAGAAGTGGAACTCGGGTTTGTAGTTCAGACACTAGTTTTAGGGGCGGAGGACAATCTAGCCCACTTGTCTCTGGTTCCCTAAGTCTGGTCCTTTAGGAGCCCACTGCGTCCTTGGCAGGGGATAGTGGGTGTGGGATAGGAGTGCCCTGGGGATGGTCTCATCTGTGGGTCTCCACTCCCCACCTCTACCCCAGTCCTTCGTGCCTTAGGTCTCTTTCACCTTTGGGTTAAATATTGCCCCTCTCACAGCTCGAGCGTGGAGTTACAGATGCCCTTTGGGCACTGGCTCGGTTAGTACTTGAAGGCTTTGCTCTCCTAGATCCATGTCCAGCTTTACATCTTTGTCAGGCATCAGGTTCTGGGATGGTGGGAAAAAGGCCCAGATAAATTAACTCCCTGGCCCCCAGGTAGTGGGGGGACAGGGAGTGTTGATGTTGGGCATTTGGGATGCAGGAAGAGGACACCGAAATTGGGTGGACTTTGGGAATGTGGGATCCCATCTCCCTCCTTTGTTTTTTTTTTTTTTTTTTTTTTTGAGACAGAGTCTCGCTCTGTTGCCTGGGCTAGAGTGAGTGCCGTGGCGTCAGCCTTGCTCACAGCAACCTCGAACTCCTGGGCTCAAGCAATCCTTCTGCCTCAGCCTCCCAAGTAGCTGGGACTACAGGCATGTGCCACCATGCCCGGCTAATTTTTTCTGTATATTTTTAGTTGTCCAATTAATTTCTTTCTATTTATAGTAGAGACGGGGTCTCACTCTTGCTCAAGCTGGTTTCAAACTCCTGACCTTGAGCGATCTGCCCGCCTCAGTCTCCCAGAGTGCTAGTGCTAGGATTACAGGCGTGAGCCACCGCGCCCGGCCATCCATCTCCCTCCTTTGGAGAGGCAGATTGGAAGTTGGGTGAGGATGTAAGACCAATGTGTGCCTGGAATGTAGGGCTGGTGTCTGGCTCATTCAGGATCTTTGGGACTGCTGATTTCTGAAGTGTCACCCAGGGATCATGGTCAGAATGCAGGAATGTCTTCCTGAAAGCTTGGGCCATGCACTGGGGGTTTACTGGGGCAGATGCCTCGTACAGGAGCATTCAACTTTGACTTGGGGAAGGGGTGTCTGCTTGGGGCTGACAGATAGATAGCTGAGATGACTTCTCAGAGCTCCTTCCTGGGCTGTAGGCAGCAGAAGGTCCTGGCTTTGGACCCTACTCTTCTCACATACACTTGCCCATACATCTGTCCACACTCAGCCACACTTACGCAGGTTCATACTGGCCCATATGTTCTCACTTTGCCTTACATGTACATTCGGGTACACACTGATATACATGTGCATGCATGTGTACACTTACACATGCACATATACACATGTACACACTTCAGCACCCAGATGCACAAACACATGGGCACCCTGATGCTCCAGTGCACACATTAACACCACGCACACGCACAGTAACACATGTGGTGCACACGTGGGCAAAACCGCAGGCATTTGCTCTTCTATCAGCTAATTTGTGTGTATGTGGACTGTCTCCCATGAGGGGAGGGCTATTTTTGTTCATTGCCAAGTCTCTAAGAGAAGAGACATTTGTGCAACCTCAGAGCCCACAGGCCTGGTGCTCAGGAGGTGCACCAATATAATGCAGTGTTGTCTGGAGCATGTGAGTCAGTGCATGCACACAGGCATGAGTAGCCATTGGTGGATGATAATGATAATAGTAAACGCAGCCACTGCTTACTGAGTACGCACTGTGCGCCTGAGCCCGTGCTACAGGTGCCATCTCATCGCAGCCTTACATCGCCCTGCGAGGGAAGTTCTCTCACCGCTTCTGTTCAGGCCCGTGGGCACCGAGGCTGCGAGAAACAGTATGTGTTTGCTAGGGCCGCGCTAACACAGCACCACGGGCTAGGTGGCTTAAACAACAGAAGTTTATCGTCTCACAGTTCTTGAGACTGGAAGTCCAAAGTCAAGGCATTGGTAGCATCCTTCTGAGGGCTGTGGGGGAAGGATCTGTCCTAGGCCTCTCTCCTTGGCTTGTAGGTGGCTGTCTTCTCCCCGTGCCTGTTCACACTATCTTCCCTCCGTGCATATCTGTGTCCAAATTTCCCCTACTTATAAGGACAGCAGTTGTATTGGATTAGGCCCACACTAATGACCTCTTTGTAACCTATCTGTGTAAAGACACTATCTCCAAGTAAGGTCACATTCTGAGATACTGGGGGTTAAGGACTTCAACGTATGAATTTGCCGAGGGATGCAGTTAAACCCGTGAAACTACCCAAGGTCACACAGCTAGGAAGTAGGGGAAACAGGATTTGATCCCAAGTCTGGCATGCCGGAGCCCACAATATCACCCTACTAAGAGGTGAGGAGTTGTGTGTGTGTCCTGGTCGTGGTCCTCTGAGACTTCCCATTTCTTTCTTTCTTTTTTTTCTTTTTTTAAGACAGAATCTCGTTCTGTTGCCCAGGCTAGAATGCAGTGGTGTCACCCTAGCTCACAGCAACCTCAGACTAACTCCTGGGCTCAAGTGACCCTCCTGCCTCAGCACGCGGGCATCTAGCGCCTGCTTGCACGAGGGAGTTGGCTCTTTTTGGCCTTGGCTCACTGGTGTGCTGGAAGTTTGAACACTCCTTCTGCCATGGCATGGGCACCCAAAGCCATCCCCCAGGACCCTGGTGGCTAACGTGGCCCAACTAGCCAATGACAAGAATGTCTGGAGATGGGCACAGGGGGCCAGGGAGCTGCTGATGCCCCACCATGCTGCAGCCTCATTGCAGAGGCTCTGCCTGCTCAGGTGGGAAGCTGGAGCCAGTGTGGGGGCCAGGAGGGGCAGTCACAAGGCCTCTCTGTGTCAGTTGGGGCAGCTAAGACCAGGCAGGGCTGTACTAACCTTTGTCTACAGCTTGAACCTCTCCTTGTTCCACATAGGAGACAGGGAGGCTGGACCTCACCCTTTTTGTTCCTGTGAGTTTGGCTGGGCAGACTAAAAATGAACACTGACCTCTGGGCCGGGGAGGGAGACAAAACTCCCAGTCCAATGGGGGAGGCACCGCCTCAGTCCTAAGAGGAGCCCAGGCTTGGGAGCGACGGCCTCTGCCTGCAGCGAGTTTTCAGTCTGAAAAGTTCCAGCCTCTCTGAGCCTCACTTTGCCCATCCAGGAAGTGGAGATGACAGTCTAGTCGGCTGTGAGAGTTCCAGGAGTTACCATGGTGTGGAAGGACCAGGATTAATATGGGCATCTTAACCCCACGCATAGCCACTGCATTCAGGGGGATGCTGCTGCTGCTGCTGCTGATGGGTAATATTTACTCAGCACTTACTGAACCTCAAGCCAAATGTTAATCTTTTACCCAATTATCTCATTTAATCCTTCTAAGAAGTCTGGGAGGCAGCTATCGTTATCACATCATTGTCTTTTTTTTTTTTAGAGATGGTCTCACACTGCTGTCCAGGCTAGAGGGCAGTGGCGTGATCATAGCTCACTGTAGCCTCGAACTCCTGGCCGCAAGCTATCTTCCTATCTCAGCCTCCAAAAGTGCTGACAGTACTGGGCACCTACTGCATCTGGCCTCATTGTTGTGGGGTTTTTTTTTTTTTTTTTGAGTCTTGCTCTGTCACCTAGGCTGGAGTGCCGTGGTATCAGCCTAGCTCACTGCAACGTCAAACTCCTGACCTCAAGTGATCCTCTCTCCTCAGCCTCCCAGAGTGCCAGGGTTATAGGCGTGAGCCACCGCACCTGCCGTCATTGTCATTTTATAAATGAAGAGATGGATTCAGTGAGGTCACACAGCTAGAGAGTGAGACAGTGGAGATGTGACCCTGCCGTGAGGGTTTCACAACAGGCCCTGCACTCGTATGAGGACAGGGTCGCAGGGTGGGGGCCTAGGAGTGAGGACTCCCCCCAGGCTGGTAATGGCCCTGCTTCTGGGGTCCCCACCCTTTTGAGCCCATACCAGGCGTTAGTGGTGGGGGCTGAGGAGTGTTCTTTGTCAAGGTGAACCAAGCATCTGCCTCCGGACTTTTGAATTTCGTCCTCACAGCAGCCCTGTGAGGTCAGTAGGGTGATAGTTACTCCTGTTTCATAGATGAGCACGCCGAGACCCAGAGAGTCGGAGTCAGTCCCCGAGCGAGTCCGCAGGGTCTCCTGACTCCATGCTGACACTCTTTCGCTAGAGGCAGGTGTCTTCATGTGTAATAATATCCGAACAGAAGCCTTTTCTAGTTCCCTTCCCTACCCCTGAGTTGCAGGAAATGTGACTAAGGGCGGGTACAGGGAGGGTGTAGATCCCCATAGCAGCACCAGTGTTAACAGCTGGTATGTACCGAGCACTAACTTTGTGCCAGGCATGGTGCTCATGTGTGTTTGTGCAGCCTCAGAATCCTTCTCAACACAGTGCTTCAGACACCACTGTCAGCCAGCGTGAATAGGCGCAGGAACGCGGTCCTGGGGGCCAGTGTTAGTGAGCGCCACCACGAGCCAGCGTCTGGGAGGCAGATGTGAGACAATTGTGCTAATGTAGGGGAGTGGATAGACTGTGGGGACACAGACACCAGGGCCCCCGATGTCAGACTGAGGAGGTGGGGAAGGTTTCCTGAGGAAGTGATATTTCAGCTGAGGACTGAAGGTTCGATAGGATGTAGCCAAGCAAAGAAGGTAGTGTGGGGAAAGAGTTCTGGGCTGGGAGAAGAGCACCCAGAGGCCCAAAGTGAGAAGGAGGGCAGTCTACCTGTGCAGCTTAAAGATGCTAAGTGTGGCAGAGGGTGGAGTGTGAGGGGGCAGGGGGCGGGACAGGGCGAGGCATTCACTCAGGCCACTGCAGGCTGGGATAAGAAGCCCAACCCTACAGCACAGGGGTCCGCTGATCCAGCCTCCCGCCCCCTCTTCCACATACTACTTTTCCGTCTCTAAGATCCTCTCACATCAGCCAGTTTTGCCCAATACGTTTGGGCAGTAGGTGGAACAGGGATCACCATGCCCATTTTACAGATGAAGAAACTGAGTCTCAGAGGTTGCAGTGCTGGTCCATCTTACCTGGCTGGTAAGAAGGGCAGTGGGCCTGGTACTGAGCTGAGGGCCTGGTTATTTGCAGGACAGTCCATGTGGGTTCCTAGATGATGGTACAGGGTAGGATAGGGGCATAGTCTGGTGTGAGGAACCCCTCAGTGCAGAGGGAGGGTGAGGATCCCCCCAAAGCTGCAAGCCGGAGAGGACTGCAGCCTCCCCCGTCTTGCAGTCCATCCCTGGTGGCTGGCTGGGGTGAGTCAGCCTGGATGAAGTCACCCACTTCCGCGCAGCCTGCACTCCCTGACCTGGGAGGCGCCTGCCAGGGGCACCAGCCGAGCCTGAGGACAGGCTGGGCAGCTCTCCAGGTTGCTCCGTCGCAGCTGATTTAGGGGGGCTGGAGGTATCCAGAGCCATCAGAAGCAGCCGGACGTCTAGGGCCTCGAGGCCCATAAGTCATGCTGCCTGTCGCTGTTCCCTGCTGCTCCTTGAGAGCTCTGTGACGACTCACCGGGGCCTGGGCTCATCAAAATCAGTTTACGACAAAGGAAATTAATTTCTGCCCCTCCAAGATGGGGTATGGGGAGGGGAGGGCGGCTCCAGGGGCAGGCCTGTGACAACACTGCAGGAAGGGGTGTGATCCTAGAGTGTGCCCATGGTGGCCCTGGTCAGGAGCCTAGGGGCTGCGGCCCCGCCCACTCTACAGAGGGCTGACTGAGGCTTCAAAGGAGTCTCCTAGTCTTGGGGGCAAGAACCCAAATTTTATTCTTTTTAAATTCTATCTCTTCTCCGTCACTTCTTCCTTATTTCTGTCAGGATTTATTGAGCACCTGCTATGTGCCAGGCACTGTCCTGTGTGGTAAGGACACGATCATCAAGACAGACAAAGTCCTGCTCTCATGGCTCATACAGTCTGGTTGAGTAGGACAGACTGCTAATAGAGAAATGAGAAATACCGGGTAGGGAAGAGGGCTAGGCAAGCTAGGGGCTACTCCCTAAAAATTTGTAACCTTTCCCACCCATTCTTTTTTTTTTTTTTTTTTTATTTTTTAGAGGTGGGGTCTGTGTGATGTTGCCTAGGCTGGTCTCAAACTCCTGGGCTCAAGGGATCGTTAGCCTCCTGAGTAGCTGGGACCACAGGTGCGTGCCCATTCTTTAGGGTACTCTCTCAGTCCAGTTTCAGGGCTGGGAAAACTGGACAGAAGTGCCAGTGGCCCCATCCTGGGGCTGTTCTTTCCACAGTGTGGACTGATTCTTCTTTGGAAGTGCAGAGACAGCCGATGGGAGGCAGGGGCGCGGTTGTGTCTCCTTTTGGGCCTCAGCCAAAGGTAACGAGCTTCTAGAGGAAGGGGCCCTGTCCAGGGGACAACCCTTGTACCCAGGGACAGCAGAGGCCTTGCAGCAAGTGACACAGCAGATGGCGTGCAGTGCAGGGAGGGGAGAGAACTCCTTAGGCCTTTCTGGGCAGCCCCTGCCTCCTTCCCCCTTGCGTGCTGGGAGTCCAGCCATCCTTGTGCTTTTGGTTATTCGGTCAACAATATTTCTTAAGAGCCCTGTGGGCCAGGTTTGTGCTAGAGGCTGGGCTCCTGGGACCCAGAAAGAATATGTCCCCATGGGTGTCCTCAAGGGACTCACCATCAGGAGTAGGGAGCCAAACCTGTGGGCACTGATGGATTTAGGGTTTGGGATGCTCACAGCAGAGGCCCCTAATCTGGTCTGAGAGGCTGGGGAGGCTGCCTGGAAGGAGCAACGTGCTGGGTTACAGTTATAGCTCTGCCACTTACTAGCCGTGTGACCTTGGACGAGTCACTGAAACTCCCTGTGCTTTCCTATCCCCATCTTTTTTTTTTTTTTTTTTGAGACAGTCTCTCTGTGTTGCCTCGGCTGGAGTGCCATGGTGTTAGCCTAGCTCACAGCAACCTCAAACTCCTGGGCTCAACCGATCCTTCTGTCTCAGCCTCCCGAGTAGCTGGGACTACAGGCATGTGCCACCATGCCCGGCTAATGTTTTCTATATATTTTTAGTTGGCCAATTAATTTCTTTTCTTTTTTTTTTTTTTTTTGAGACAGAGTGTCACTTTGTTGCCCGGACTAGAGTGCCGTGGCATTAGCCTAGCTCACAGCAACCTCAAACTCCTGGGCTCAAGTGATCCTTCTGCCTCAGCCTCCCAAGTAGCTGGGACTACAGGCATGTGCCACCATGCCCGGCTAAATTTTTCTATATATATTTGGTTGGCCAATTAATTTCTTTCTATTATTAGTAGAGACGGGGTCTCGCTCAGGCTGGCCTCGAACTCCTGACCTTGAGCAATCCACCCGCCTCGGCCTCCCAGAGTGCTAGGATTACAGGCATGAGCCACTGCGCCCGGCCATTACCTGGGTATTCCTTAAGAGTGTGGCAAACTCATCAATGAGACAACCAGGATGATTGCCACACACTGTGGACCTGTAGTTTTTACACTGGGTTTTCCACTGTGTTAGATTTATAAGCTGCTGAATAATAATAATTTTTTTTTTAAAAGAGCTCCATGGTAAGATAAGTTTGGGAAATTTTCAGAATTTTGGACTAAAGGCTCTGAGAAGATTTGCTTCTTGGGGAACTTCTTTAATTTTATTTAAAGGAATGTTTCTTAAACTTTATTGAGCATGGAATACTTTTGTTTAATATCTTATTCACTACTTTACCTTCCTGTGGATGGGGGTTCTACAGACACACTCTGAGAAACAGTGCTCCATCTGGATGCTCAGGGGCTCAAGCCTCTTCAGGAAAACAATAGACTCTCACTCCTCCATGGTCTTGCAGAATGAAGATAGATTTCCTTAGCACTAGGATACCCAAAGGCTGGATTAATGTTCCTCAAACGACAGCAATAGCAAGAGTAACCTTATGAAGAATATTGTAAGAGCTGCCAACTATGGCTAGGGCTTTAGGCATGGTACCGCCTGGTCCTAAGGAGAATGGTAGGATGCCAGCAGGTGTTTTCCATGTGTCCTCTTTCCTTTGGATTTCATTTCTGATGATGCCTCCAGCAGTGACCCTTGGAGAGGATGTGGTGGAAATGAGCCCTGCAGATCTCCTGCTTTGGGGAGCATTGTTGACTAGAAACCTCGGTGGCTGCCTCTCTGGATCCTCTGCTATATTCCTGCTGAGACCATGTTTCTCCTGGGCTGCTTCCAGCCAGTGACTGATTCTGGGTGGATATGATCTCGGGCCATTCCTGCAGTCTATGGGGCTCCTCTGACAGATAATGTTAGCTGGAAATCTCCCCATTAGCCTGGTCAAGACTTGGAACTCCATGGTGGTCTAAGGCTCTTCCCCACCCAAAACCTTTCCTTCCCCCTCTCTTTTAGGAGGTATCAGACCTGCACTCTGGTCTGAAGGGTCTCCCTGCCCATTCCTGTTTTTTTCTCCTTCATCCACCACCACAGTTTGTCTCAATTAAATGCTTGTACATCTAGCCCTGTCTTGGGGTCCACTTCTCAGAAGGTCCTAATATAGAAGCCAAGACTTCCTTGCCTTCTGCTGCTGTCTCAGAGCTCAATGGCTGTCTTTCAGGTTGGGATCTTGCATTTGTGGCCCAGAGTCCACAAGTCCAGCCTCGTTGCCTATTTTGCAAATAAAGTTTTATAGAAACACAGCCAGGGTTTTTTGTTTATGTATTATCTGTAGCTGCTCTCCTGCTACAATGGCAGAGTTGGAGAGTTACAGCAGAGATCGTATGGCTCACAAAGCCTAAAATATCTACTCTCTGGCCATAGACAGGAAAAGTTTACCACCCCTGATCTAGAACCACGTGCCTGGGTCTTTCAATCACGTCTGGATAAATAGCCTGTCCTGTAATCTTAATCTCCATCAATTTCTTTAAGAAATAAGGAATCTGAGAATTAGAGATTATAGTTCATTTGACAAATTGTTACTGAATATATTTGGTGCTGTTCAAGGCTGTGAGAACAGACATATTTATAGAACAAATATTACCAAGTACCAACTACCATAGGTGCTATGGCAGGTGCCAGGTCAGATGCATTTATTCATTCTTTTACCAACAATGTACAGAGCTCTCACTTGTGCTGCCGGAGGCAGGCTAGGCTTAGAGGAGCAGCATGTCTGGGAGGCAGAGGCTCTTGTTGACTTCCTCACTACTTTTCTCTCTTTTTTTTCCCTAACAAAACCCTAAGTTTATTCAAGTTTATTCTGAGCCATGCCCCAAAGAATGACCACAATTGATCTATGTCAATGTCAGCAAACCCCTTTTTCTTGACCAGCGATTGGTCCAGAATGAACAAGTGACCCAAATCTAGCCAATAAGAGCTACGCAGCATCCTGAAAAAGGCTTTTAGCAAAGATTTCCCTACCTAATAAAAGATGTTTGAAATGAGAGAGCCCTTTTCCACCAGCTTCCTTTCTCCTTACTTTGGGTTTTACCTTATTGAGAGCTTGATATCAATGGTGGCAGCAGCCCTTTTGTGACCATGAGGAAAAGTCCAAGAGAATACAGAGGTTGTCCTTGATTCCTGCTATTAGCCACTCCAACAACCCTGGAGTTCCCTGTGACAAGATGCTTGCTATGTGAGAAAAGTAATCCCCTATTTGCTTAAGTAGCCATCAGATGGATAGTCTCTTCCTTGCATTTCAAAACACCACAAGTGATCTACTCTTCCAGAGGAGACCCCATCTCCTTCAAATCCCAGTGGCCAACCAAGACTATCCCAACCTCGCCACTCCTAAGATAAGCTTTCCCTGAGATACATTTTCTGAGATAGACCTCTCTTAACGTGCTCATTCTAATCTTGAAGAATATTCTTTTGTAAGCCACACCTCGGCCCAGTAACCAAGGAGATCAACCTAGTAGTCCACAACCTTGGGAAGATTCAAAAGGAGAGAAATCTGTTTCCCATTTGCACCTGGGCACCTCCCCTTGCAGCCGGCAGGCGGCTCACGGGGCCAAGTAAACGCTGCAAGGAAACCCACACAGGGTGAGCCCCTCACGGCACAATGGAGGCTTTCAGATATAAGATGGAATGGAGTGTGAAGGGTAATTTTGGATTCCTGGGGCCATTGGCTGTGGTGGGCGTGGGATGATGATGAAGGTGGGAATTGGACAGGAGAAGTGATGAGTCCCGGGGGCTGGTGGGGCAAGAGGCAGTATAGTTGACTCATTTGCCCTTGTAACAAATCACGTCACTCAAAGTCATGCGAAGATAACTACTGTGTAGCGATGTTTTAATTTTATTCTGTGTTTTACAATTTCAACAGTAATTTAGTACAGACAGCATTATAATCACCATTTGCAGATGAGGAAACTGAGCCTCGGAAAGGCAAGACATTACTCACTTGATTCAGAGCTGGGACTCAGGGTACCAGAGATTATGATAGAAAAACCCACGTGTACTTTACCTTTCTCCACGTTTCCTCCTACAATTTCAAAGGCTTCCAAAGTTTCTCTTTCATTTTGTCACTTGAATCAGGAGGAATCTTGAACGCTGAAACCACCTCCAAACAACAAAGCTTACTGCTCCAATAATGATAAAAAATGATACTAATATCATTAGGCTATTATTTATTGAGTGCTCAGCATGTACAAAACATTGCACTCAGTTCTTTCCTTGCGTTCTCTGATTTAATTTTAATAACAGCCCAAGGAAGCGGCAATGCATAATATCATTTTTACATGAGAAAACCGAGATTTAGAGAGATTAAGGGTCTTAGCCAAGGCCCCAGGACTTGTAAATGGCAGAGCTGGGACTGCGCCAGGTGTGTCTAATGCTAGATCCAGAGCATGTCCATTCCACCGGAGACCACCTCTCTAAAGAATGTCCCTCATTTGTCTCCATCCTTCGTTACAGTGCGTAGCCACTTTTCAGGGATGCATTATCTCTTCTGCCCCGCATGTTCCCTGCTGCTGTTCATGCCCATGTTCACTTCCTCTGCCCTCCATGTAGATGCCAGATGAGCATGTGTTTGTGTGGGCAACTGCCCATTCTGTTTTCCGGGTGTTTTGTGCTTGGCATGCCTTGGGGATATTGGAAATAGGAGTGGAGGAAGCAGAGGGTCCCTGGGGATCGGAGAAGGGGATGTTATTAACTACGGGCTTTTCTAGAGGAGCCCGTGTTTACTATTATAAGCCAGCAGGTCAAGGGCTCTAAGACAGCCACATCTGGTCAGCAGCTCAGCTCACTACTTGCAATTTGCGGCTGGAGCTTTTTACCCTCTCTTACATGGAAAAGCAATATGATGGCTGCACAGTTTTAAAGGGCAAATGACAGAACAGCACACATGGCTGTGACAAACAGAGGCACCACCTTAGTGCACACCCTGGCAAGTGCACTGGGAGAAATATTTAGCTTTTCCCCGACATCTGCCTGTCCTGCTATCTGGAGGAAGAAGGGTTGGAGTTAAGCTTGCAGCCCCCACATTCTATTTCCACCCCAAGCGAGGCAGGGATTCGTGGTTACTAATTGGGCTCTTGGGTCAGAAAAATCAATGCTAGAATTCCAACTCCTTCCTTGTGAGTTCTTGAAAAAGTAGTTTTACATTGCTGGGCTGCAGTGTAGCCCATTATGAGAGAGCAGTAATATTGGCTGTCTTCTTACAGGATATCTGTGAAGTTTGAATGAGATCCAGGAGGTAAGATAAAAATGCACAATTTTGTTGCATAGTAGGCACTCAATTAATGGTAGAAGTCCAGTGGCTATAAATTTTGGAGGAAGAAGATAGTTTTATTGGCATCCTTTGGAAGCTCCCACTGCTCAGCCCAGTCCCAGGAAAGTGTTTTCAAAATAATCAAGAGTTTACAATTTGCAAAATTTTTATATCAATGGACATGTTTGATTAGCATAAAATTAATCTAACAGTCATTATTAGGAAAGGTAGACATTACAAGAAATATTTAAGAATGAAATAAAAATCCTGTCTGATCCAATCATTGCCACAATGAACTCTTTGTTGTTTTATTCCTACCTATCTTTTAATGCATGGGTCGGCAACCTTTTTCTGCAAAGGCCACATAGAAACATTTTCTACTTTGCAACCATCATCTCTCTGTTGCAACACCCCAACTCTGTTATTGATGATGTGTAAAGGAATGAGGTGTGGCTATGTTCCAGCAAAACTTGATTTTTATACGCTGAAATTTAAATTTCGTATGATTTTCATGTGTCATGAAACATTATTCTCTTTTTGGTATTTCTCTCTGATCATTTAAAAATGTTTCAGAAAAACATTTTTGGCTCATGGGCTATTCAAAAAGGGATCATAAGCTGGATAATACCCATACATTGTAGTTTCCCAATTCAAAGGAATCTGTGCCTAAATATTTGTGAACATTGACACATATATTACAAATTTAGACTCTGTGTACAGTTCTGAGCCCTGCTTGCGACACTTGTGTGGAGAAGCATTGTCCCATGCTACCACATCTGTGAAGACCTTATTTTTAATGGCTGTTCACTATTTCAATGTATAAATGTCCGTAATATATTTTTTTTAACAATTTCCTTTAGTTTGTAATGTATGTTGTTTCCATTTCTTTGGCTATTAGGGACTGATGCTGTGATAAAATTTAAACTGTAACTTCTACATGAAAAAAAGATTCAGTTACAAATTCAATAGAACTTTGCAACATCCAAAACCCAGAACAGTCCTGGCCCATGGACTTTGGGGAAAGGGCCCTGCAGGCTGCATCTGTCTCTTTAGGGTCTGGAGTGAATTTCAGGATAACTTTGGGATGTGTAGATAGAAATTTGGATAACTCAGTCCCCCTCCAACAAACATCCTGGACCCTGAATCCCATCCTCCTGCTCTCTCCCCAGTGCGCCTATGTAAGCAAAGTCACCACCGATGCCATTATGGGCGACTGAGGCCCATGGAGGTTAAGAAATTTGCCTAAGGCCGTGCAATAAACTAGTGGTGGTGTTAGATTTAGAACTTACAGCATCTTAGTGTCGAAGGTGTGTTGGTAAAGTATCTTGGGCAGAGAAGTTTTACTTAATAGAAAAGGAACAGCAGTGATGCCCTTGTGTGAGCGCGCGCACACACACACACAGAAAAGAAAGAAAGAAAAAGAAAAACGTATTGTGGTCCATCCAGTCTGCGCCAATTTCCCCATTGGGATTTAGCTTAATTCACCTTTTGGCTTGTTGTTCATGTGCACCAATTTCCTCCTTTTGCAGAAGCAAGCCGAGGTGTCTCTTGGACTCCTGTATACTCTTACTTCCCTCACCTCCCTGTTTAACATTTTCCACGTGTGTATTAACCTAGTGGGACACCACACTCCCTCGAGTCCCGAGTCATCTGATGCCTGGGTAATGTTCTCCAGTATTTAAACCTCAGCAGTGTGAAAAGTCTTCCTCTTTTTCTTCTGCCCTTTCATAAATGGGGGCACTTCTTGGGAATCTCATTTCCTTTGTGTGTGAGTCCAATTCTTTTTTTATTAGTGCATGTACGTGGGCCTCTGAAATCACTTCATCTCCACTGTTAGGAGTGAGGTGAGGAAGACCCATGGAACACCATGAGATTTTGCTAACTGATGTGGATCAGGGATGGAGGGCTCCAATTATTTGAATGGTTGTTTATGGCTGAAAGAAACATTTGAGATGGTTGACAGTTTACAGATTGGGAAACTGAGGCCCTGAGAAGTCATATGGCTTGCCCAAGAGCACACAGCTTGTTGTTAGGGGCGTATAAGACAGCATTCTGAGTCACCCAGATAAATCTAACCATGGATCATTCCCATAGGAGAGCCAGTGAGAAGAAGATGAAAACGCATCCCCAAATCCCTGGGATTCATATGAGGAGCTCCAGGCCCAAACTTGATAATTCATTATTTTTGGGGACTGTCATTTATCAGCTTGGTACTTGTCATGAGTAGCTTATGGGGAAAAAAATATATGCACATATGAATTAGCGTCTCTGATATATTTATTTTAAAAACAAGTAAAGAGTGAGTTAAAATCAATAAGTGTAATTTTTAACATTTGAAGTTAAAAATAAACTATTCTTACATTATGTATTGAACTGGGCAATAGCAAATTAAATATTTACATTGTTACAAGTCTGATTTTTATAGTCTTTAATAGGCATTAAGAGTTGAAAAATAACAATATTGATAATAAGGATGAGAACCCACTTTTGCTGAGACCTTATGATGGGCCATTGCAAAGGAGCCCCATTGTGTCTTTGAACCCCGCCCAAGATTCTGCACATAGCACCCTGTTATTCCATGAATGGGATGAAGACTCTCTAGATGCATGGATTCCTGCACATAGATTCACCCATTCTTCTATTATTCAATAATATGTGCTAGTTATTGGGCAACATGGAGCATAAGCCATGGCTGCCATACTTCCCAACATTTTTGATCAAGTCTTGCTTTGAAGTAGTCTATCTTCTCCTTAGTCAAGCCGATGACCCCAACTGAGGCTGAGGAAACATAGTTGATGTAGCTGGTGACATATGTCACCATAGTAAGGGAAACCTATGGACTGCAATATTTAAGCCAATGTTGAGATCTGCAATTCTTTGCTCTTCTTCTTTAGCCATTTTAAAGTTGTCCCCAATGCAACCGCTTGATGGACTTGGGACTCAGAAGTGACTTCCCTTATGCCTCCATTCCAAGGCGACAGTCTTTGCCCTTTCACTCCCACATTCCACTTGCTGTGTTTTCAGTAGTAGACAAGTCTAGTCTCTGTGCTCATGGAGGTTACAGGCTGGTGGGGACCTTGGTGCCAGTTATTAACTGTCTGGGCTCCAAACCCACCTGTATTCTCTGCTCTGTGATGCTGAAGAAGGGACTTTGCACACCCTGTTCATGCTTTGCCAGTGGCCCGTCTTGGACTCTGCCAACCAGGGATCTTGGACAGCTGGACGATGAGAAGGCACCTGCTCCTTCCTGTCCATGTGGGGTTCTTATGAGCACCGTGTCTCCATCCCCACTCCCCACAAACAGCAGGGGGCCTTCTCATATCTCATAGCTGAGTCCTGTTTACATTTTTCCCGATGGTTGCAGAACCAGCCTCATCACATCCCCCTTGGAAACACCAGCACCAGCCAAAATCAGGGATCTAGCCCCATGGGGACACTTCTCCGAGCTCAGGATCACCAGCTAAGTTTCAATTCCATGGGGTCTCTCCTCTAAGCTTCAAAATTTTAATAATCTGACATCTTCCCCTTAGTCCCCAGTTCTAGGGCGAGTAGCAGCTACAGAGAGAAAACTTAGTGTTGTTGTCCCAGTTTCCTGGTTAATAATTCTTTTTATTCACACTGTTAAAATAACTGGTGTGATTTTTGTCTCCTGATTGAACTCTGACGGATACAGCCAGTAATCATAAAATTCAACATGCACGTAATTCCAGTTGGTGGTTGTGCCATTCAGGAAAGGCTCAGGGTGCCAGTAGACCATTTACGGGGAGCCTTGGGGGGGTCAGGAGGCACCCCCTAAAGAAGTAGAAGGAGTGGGAGTTAGTAGAGGAAGGCAGGGAGCAGTGTTCCAAGTCAAGAAACAGCATACGCAAGAGCAGCAAGAGAGCAGGCGCCTCATCGGCTTAGGTGGGTGGGTGGGTGGCTCAGGGCGATGAACCTGGGGTGCTTAGTGGGGGGACATGGGTGCGGAGGAGGAGGAGGAAGACAGGAGTCAGAGCATGGGATGGCAGGCAGACCACAGTAACAGTTGGTCTTCCATGGAGGAGAAATGAACAAACACTGAGGACTCCGGGCATGATCTGCTCTGCCTTGGGAGAGAGTGTGGGCTGACGGTTCAGACTCTAGCCGATGGTCCGGTAGAAATACAGTGCGAGTCAAGCAAGTAGCTTTAAATTTTCTAATGGCCACATTTTTAAAAAGGGAAGAAATAGGATGCATTATTTTAATAAGAATTTAATAATATATTTCATGGAAACTAATATGTCCAAAGTCTTCTCATTTCAACATGTAATTAATACAAAAAACCCACAAATGACAAAATTTTTTTTTCACACTAAGCCTTCACGATCCAGCGTGTGTTTTACATTTACAGCACTTCCCGATGAGGACTCACAACCTTTCAAGTGCTCACTGTGGCTACTAGCTGCGGTATTGGACCACACAACTCTCCAGCCAGACCACCTAGGTTCAAATTCCACTTCTGCCACTAATTGCTACATTCCTGAATCTCAATTTCCTCATCTGTGAAATGGAAATAACAATAGGAACAACTTAATAGGGCTATTGAGAGAATGGAACACGTTAATACATTTAAAGAACTCAAAACATACAGTAACAATTATAATAACCGTTTAAAAATAACCATTGCCCTGGCAAAAGTATAGAATCACTTGGACCCACCAAGAGTGGTTGTAGGTAGACTCAGATAGACATTTGCTGGTATCTTCTCAGCAAAAGAGATTTTGGGACTAGAGGAGGGTATTTTGTGTTTGTCTGTGTTTTTTAAGATGTAGCCTGGAACCCAGTGTGTGAATTCACACCAGACCCTGTAGGGTTCATGGGGTTTTAGAATAGTTCTAAGATCAGGGTCCACTTTTGTCTCTGTCTCTGTTTTTTTTTCTTCATTTAAGGGAACTATGAAGCTCATAAAATGGGAAAATCCTAATCAAAACATGAGCATGAGCATTCCTTATTTTGGAACTGGGGCTTGGGGGGAAGCATTTTTGAGTCGCGTAGAAGTGATGCAGGGCCATTCTAGTCCCATCAAGGGAAAATTGGTCATCAAATCATGGGGATGCTGCCAGCGCACCCAGCCTAACCCCGACAAAGCTGGCTGGCTCCTGTGGGTGCCAAGGATCGGTTCTCCGTTTGCAAGAACAGGCACCAGTGGGAAAGGCTCCCCCCTGACTTCTAATCCAGGGATATACACACCCCCACTCCAGCTCAAGCTCAAGCTTTGGGCCCTAATGAAAACATGAAATTCACTGGGATTCATAGGAAAAACAAACTCACTTTCCTTTCCACCCCATCTGGACTCCCTTCTCCCTCCCCAGAGGTGATAATTACTGAAGGCTTAACACCTCTCTGGGTATCTTTGCCCTGAAGGAGATGGGAGGGGGTTAGGCAGGTGGAGAAAGTTCCTTGATCTCTGACTCCATGGGGCTAAGTGAAAGGAGGTGAAGGAGCATAGGCTACCTGGGACAGAGGAAGGAGTCAAGGCTTCTCCCCACTGGCCCCAATCCCCACTGTTGTGGGGTGGAGGGAAGCACAGGCTGGGTGCGGCTTCTTAGAGAAGGGGAAGTCAGGCTTTCCTATTTAACTGTTCAAAATGCATGACTGCCATTGGCTCCCTTTGCTCTTAGAATGAAGATATGACTTTTCACCAGCACCAGCCATGGCCAGCATGGTCACCTTGGCTGCCCTTTCAGACATCATGTGGTACCTCGTTTTGCACTGGGCAACTGCCCAGAACACCTTCGTTCCATTTGATGGACCCCAGGGCCTTTGCATTTGCTGTTCCTCACCCCTGTTCTCTTCCCCTTTTCTCTGACATTTACCTTTCTACTTTATTTGGGGCCTCAATTTACATGTCACCTCTTTAAGAACGGAAGTAACCTTAATATTTACCAGTATGGACCAGAGAAATAGATTATGGTACGAGCAGACAATGGAGGGCAATGCAGTTTTATAAAAGAAGAACCTCTTTCCATGTGAACGAGGAATAGTCTTTAAGAAAAAGTAAAAGAAAAGAAAGGTGTAGATATTGTATATAAGAGGCTACTGTTACAGCGGGTGGTCCCTAGGGCAAACCGAGCGGCACATGGAGAGTCGGAGAATAAAAGTTTATCCCGTGGCGGGCTCAGAGGGGTCTTGCCACCAAATTCTGAGCCCTGTCTACCCGATTTTTCCCACTTTTATTAAGTTGGGGGTAGTCCGAGAGGTGGGGTATCGGGTTACTAATGCCTGCCAGGTAATAGGTTAGTATTATGTTGATGCAGCAGATAATAGGGTAGTTGATGCACCAGTAATGGGTTTAGTGTTATGCTGATGCTCCAGGTAATGGATTAGTTGCTGGGCCTCAGAATAGGTTAGTGTTATGCTGATGCGGGTCTTCCCTGAGGGGTGCGGCTCTCAGGTGGCTGATGCCAAGTAATAGATGGGGGTTTCCCTTATCACTACCATTTGTGTAAAAATAGAAAAAATAAACGTATAACTTGAGCATGTGTTTGTGTACTTGGTAGCATATACATAGAATATTTTACCGGTTGCCTCTAAGGAAGAAACTAGGGATGCAGAATCCTGAAGACTCTTTTATATTTCTAGTCTATTGAGTGACAAAGCAGGTTACAAAAATACATGGCACTTATTTTCCCGTTTTTACATAAGACCATACACCCACACCAAATAGGGCTGGACAAATATCTAAGTGTGGTGCAATTTCAAGTGATCTTTTTTCCTTCTTTTGTACTTTCTAATTCCTGCTCCCCCCACCCAAGAGCATGATACTTTTGAAATCTGAGAGCTAAAACAAGTCACAGAGGCAGTGAGAGGCAGTTAAGCCTAGAGGTTGAGTGTACAGATTCCAAGGCACAGATTCTAATTTGTTTTTCACTGGCTGTGTGACTTTGGGTAAGTGACTTAATCTCTCTGTGCCTCTGTTCTTTCATTAGTAAAATGGATGTTGTTAATAGTATGTAGCTCATAGGGTTATTGTGAGGCTTAAATGAATGTGTATGTGTCTATGTGTAAAAATATTCATTAAGTACTATAGAAGATTTTGCTATTTTTAGTTTTTAAAATATCGAAATATGCAAGTATGTTATCCATGTAAAAGTATGTAAAAATAACAACATGTAACATTGTCACAACCTGATCTCTCCTTCCCTAATCTGGTCCCTCAGTGGGAGTGTCCATTCCCCAAAGCCTGTAATCTCGACCACTGTGGCATGGTGCTGGAAAATCCCTCGGGACAGATGTCAGCCTGCCACCGGACACCCCTGACACCCCGGAGCTGTGAAATGTCAGGTGCCAAGAGCAAGTACTCTAAATGCATCAGCATGGCTGATGCTTTTCGATCGGTTTCCGTGGTGAAGGAGAAGGAAGCCCGGGAGAAGTCTGGGTTGGCATCCTCCCTCAGTGCCCCAGCCCCTGCCTGGGTGGGTGCACGCTGACTTGGTGTGACAACTGGCTGAGCAGCTTTGATTAATTAAATATTTCACTCCGAATTTGCAAAACATCATCGCTGGCAAGTCCATGTAGCGCCTGTAAGGCTGGGCTAATTAGCCTAGCAGGTCACCGGGCTGGTGTGCTGTGGTCTGTTTAATTCTTAGGCAGGCTGAAAATGTTGGTTTTAGAAGGGAGAGGAAGAGTTTAGGATTTAGCTAGTGTGTCATTTTGCCTGACACCAGGTGAAAGATTTCCTTCTTGTCACCTTGAAACCACCAGTAACTGCTTGTGTGGGAGCTTTCCTATGTGCTAATTATGTTATGAGCATTACCTTCTCATTTAATCCAATTAGTAAGAAGAACAATTGGGACAGACTTCTGTTTCAAGGGCTAGAAAACTCAACTCTGGTTGGCTTGTGTTAAAAAGGAGTAATTAAAAATTATGTAGTTAATTATTATTGGCTTCTGGAATTGAAAAGTCCTGGGGCTATTGCAGCTTCAGGAATGGCTGGATCCAGCACCCAGCTGTTGCCCTCAGAGCTTAGTGGATTCCATTTCTCCTGTGGTGGCCCCTTTCTCATACAGCAACTTTCTTCAAGGTCATAGGATGGCTGCAATGACTCTAATCCTTATTTTCTCTTAGCTTTGAACTCCAGAGGACCAAACCAAGAGTCTCTTTATCAGAAGCACTACCAGAAGTCTCATTATATCTTATTGTCTCTCAGAAGGTCATGTGTCCATCTCCAGCTAATCACTGTGCCGATGGGCATGCATTGTGCTGATTGGTGTAGGCTAATCAGGAGTCGGTGTATGAAAAAGGGTCCCCACCACCCAAAGCACATGAGTGAGAATTGGGAAAGGGATTTTTCTCAAATTCAGAGTGCTGCTTTTCAGAAGGGGGAATGGCTGTTGAAAAAACAACAGATGTCTACAACAGAGAAGTAGTATCAAAATTCCCACTCTGCAGTTGAGAAAATGAAGATATGGAAATGTTACATTACCTGTCTGAAATTATATTATGGGTGTGTGCTTTAAATTCAAGTTGGCCTTACTGCTAAACCTTAACCATGACCCTGTCATACCTTCTCATCTTACCTGCATTGCCTACCTATTATGTGACCTAATTATCATCCTCTTGCTCCATCGTGTTCTCATCCATAGGCCTTGAAAACATAGATCCTTGGTTTCCTACAAAATTTATTGTTAAACAGTAGAGAACACCCTGAGGGAGAATTTATGTCAGGAATCACTGCTTTTCAGGTGAACTACATAGGTGACCACTTGTAAATTTTATGAGTTCTTCATTTTATTGATAAGATAAAGCATATAGTAAATACATAGTGATGATGATAACAACACTGATATTACTACTACCGCTGCTGCTACTGCTAGCTAAGAGTTCTCTTGTGCCAGGCAACATATGAAGTATATCTGCATTTAATTCTCAAAACATTTCTATTATCTAGCGACTGCCATTATGCTCATTTTGTAATTAAAGAAACAGAGGTACAGAGAGGTAAATCAATTTGTCCAAGGTCACACTTGGACAAATGTCCAAGAAAGCAGTAGGGCTAGGATTCAAATCCAGCACGTCTGGCTCTAGACCTTTGTGTGATATTACCTGTCATCACATTGAGCTTGTGATTTCCACTGGCGTTGTTGCTCAGGATAAGGCTAAGTTTGAGGGGGGAGATGTAAAAAAATGACAAAAATACACTTCGTGCTATGAGAAACATTGACCAGAGGCATCAAGAGTGACAAGTAGATTCAGATTCACAGATGGTTGGAGGGAGAATGGTCCCTCACAATCCTCCAGGCTGGTGCACGAGTCCCTTTTGCAGGGGAGCAGAATTCTTTTGGAATGTCTTCCCAAGCCGCCATGACTGCCTCACTCCCAGCTAAGGGCCCTGGCAGCCACTGTATGCCTGGTAGGTCAGAACTCATTAGCCATCCTGTTTAGACCTCGGTGGTTACCTTACCCAAATATGCCAATCAGAGTCCTTCCCTGGTTATTTAGGATTGGGAGAGGGGACATAAAAAGCGCACACACTTGCATATTGATTCATTCTCTTTTAGCGCTTGAGTCAATCACATGGAAACCCGGACACTGGGGTGGCTCACTATGCAGGGTGGAGAAGCAATCGGAATCTGTTTCCAGTTAAAGAAGGAGGAATGAAGCCAACTTGTAGCCAGAAAAAGAAGCAAGGGACAAAGAAAGGGCCTCGTCTGGGTCCCCAAGGGCCATTTTTCCTGTTGTAGCCCTGCGTTCCAACCCTAAGCTTCTGTGAGACTTCCCTAGCCATTCAGAATGTCTTCTGCTTGAGAAATCTCTATCAGATTTCTGTCACTTATGACCACACGAGTCTAACCCACCCGCCTGGCTTGGCTTCAAATGCTGAACTGACTTCTCTTTCCTGTGCTGGCTCAAGGCAACAGGGCCGAGCAGTCCCATTGCAGCAGGCCTTCCCTCCAACATCAGGCTTAGCTGGGACCGTGGTTTCAGACAGGAGCCCACAGGACCCCCGACCATCGGAGCCGGGTGACCAATGTGGATTTCTTACCCCCAAGGTCAGCAAAACCTGGGGCAGTGATTTCCCTCTGTCCGCAGCCACATTGATCATTTTCTCAGGCTGTCTGAGTAACGCCAATTCCCGAGCCTCAGATGTTTGCTGTGGAAACCTGTCTCTTCTTCTGGCTGCCCTGGGGCCTTGTTAAATCTCTCTTCAGTGCAAGGAGTCAATGTCCAATCTCAGAAATGGCCCCATCTCACCATCCAACCCAGCGGGGTGGGCAAGATCAAAATCCCTGGTGTTGCTGCTGGAGTCTCGCTGTCTCTTTTTAGGGTTGATAGTTAAAAATTCATGGTTATTTTCAAAGGAGAAAAAAAATGCTTAAACTGCTTTCCTATTTGCAAACTTTCCCTTTTTTGATTCAAAATCAAACTTTTGTCTAGACAGGGGAGGGCTTTTTGCTGACATATCTTGCCAGCTCAGAAACCTTCAGGTTTTCCAAATGCAACACCTGCCACCCCTTCCTGGCGGTGGGTCTCCAACACTATCTAGCTTCTAAACACATTTTCTGAGCAGCTTGGGACAGAGCTAAATGGATGGAGAGGCCCAAGAGAGGCATTGGCAGGTTCTTCTTTTGGCTCTGCCATCTTCGTTAACAAATTATCTGCACTGGCAGCTACACCGACTCTCTGGCACAGTCTAGCTTTATTCTGGTGCTTGAAGCAGCTGATTAAAGGCCCCCGTCATCCAACTGCTCTGCTGTTTCTCCTTCTCACCCTTCTTTTTCCTTGTTGTCTTCTCTTCTCGTCCAACTAATATGTGCTCACTGTAGAAAGATTAGAAATTGGATAAGCACTAAGAAGAAGAGAATAAATATCCCCTCCCATAATCTTAACCTTCTAAAAATTTTCTCTGACTATGCATACGTATATCCTGTCTTAGCCCACTTTCTGTTGCTGTAACTGAATAACACAGATTGGGTGATTTGTAAAGAATAGAGGTTGATTTAGCTCATGGCTGTGGAGGCTGGGAAGCCTAAAAGCATGGTACCAGCATCTGGTGAGGGCTTTCCTGCTGCGTCATGATGTGGAAGGAGGCATCACATGGCGAGCAAGAGCAAGTGTGCTAGCTCAGGTCTCTCTTCCTCTTATAAAGCCCCTGGTCCCATCGTGGGGGCCCCACCCTGTGACCTTTGTAAATCCTAATTACCTCCCAAAGGCCCCACCTCCAAACATCATCAACATATGAATTTGGGAATTAAGTTTTCAACACATAAAATTTGGGAACACATTTAAACTGTAACATATTCTATAGATGCCTATGTAAGTATCATAAAAATGATCCAAAAACTTTGAAGCTTAAATAAAATTTATTAACTCATAGTTTCTATGGGTCAGGAATTTGGGAGCAGCTTGACTAGGCAGTGGTGGCCCCAGGACCTTTTATGAAGTTATGGTCAGATGTTGTGGGGCTGCAGTCTCATCTAAAAGCTTGACTGGGGCTGAAAGATCTGCTTTCAAGGTGGCACATTCATACGGCTGACAAGTTGGTGCTGGCTCTTGGTAGGATACCTTGTTTTCTTACCAGGTGGCCTTTATTTCCACAGGCTGCTTGAGTGTCTTCATAATATGGCAGCTGGCTTAATCAAAAGTGGGTCATCTAAGAGTAAGCAAAGCAAAAGCAGCAATGACATTTCTGATTTAGCCTTGAAGTCAGCTCCATCCTGTCCGCCGTATTCTGCTGGCTACATGGACCAACCTGACTCAGTATGGGAATGTGGGCAAAGATTACCCAAGAGTTAAGAGGCAAGAATCCTTAGGGATCATGTTGGTAACAAGCTACCATTGTATGAATATATAATATCCATAATTTTTAAACAATAAAGGGCACTATAGCATATATGCTGACTTACCAACCACGTGAATGAATCTCCTTGAAGCAGACCCTCCAGCCCCAGTCAAACCTTGAGGTGAGACTGCAGCCCCAACAGTATCTGACTTCACCTTCATGAGAACTTCTGACCCAGAACTGCCCAGCCAAGCCACTCTCAAATTCCTGACCCATGGAAACTGTGAGATAATAAACTTACTGTTCTAAGCTTCTAAGTTTCTACGACTTGCTGTTTTCGGAATCAGTGTATTGTGATCATCTGTTATTGTAAATACATATAATTTTATAACATCACTCTTAATAGGTCCCTAAGGGGCCAGCTAGAAATATGTTTTGTGGGTAGGGGATGCTGTCAGTAGTTACAATAACTAGCAGACCCTCTGGAATTGAGTAGGAGCCAGGTGAGAGGGCTGTAGTAGACATATGTATTTCTCTCCTGTATGTCTAGTTCTCTTCTTTAAAGCATGTGAGGAGATTCCATGTTCCCTTCTCACTTGAAATTATGACCATGTGACTAACTTGGCCAGTGAAACAGTAGGAGAAGTGACAGGTGCCACTTCCAAGTGGAAACAGTCAATTGCTGGGGCTCAATCCTTTAGCTCTCTCTCTTCTCTTGCTGTGACAGTCATGGAGGCACACGTGTATCCAGTGCCTTTGTCAGCATGGGCCACTGCACAATGACAAACAGCATCCCGCACACCCATTGACCCACTTCTTACATGTAGCATTAACAAGGAAAACACTGCTCTGTTGTTTCAGGTCACTGAGATTAGGGCTGTTTTGTTATTGCAGTATAACCTCGCTCACCCTGACTAATGCAGGGTCCCAGGGAAGAACAGCCAGGTCTCTTGAAGGGTTGGTCCAGGACGCATCTCCTGGCACATCTATTCCGCACCCTTTCCCTGCTCTGCTCTGCAAGCTGCAGATCCCAGATGTTCTATCACTTTGTTTCCGTTGATGGTACTCATGACACATTAGAGGGCAGGTGCAGGGAGAGCCTTTTGTCTGTCTGAGTGCCAGTAAGCTCTGGAGCTAATGTGGCTGTGGCTCCAAGGCCTAAGCCATCGATGGCAGGAACACACCATGACTTCACCTGATGCTGGTTCATTTTATTCTTGGCCACACAGCTGGACTGTATTTCCCAGCCTGCCTTGTAGTTAGGTGGGAGCATGTGGCTGAGTTCTGTCCAGTGGAATACGGTCAACCAGTGAGAGGTCAAGCAGGAGAAGGGGGTGCCATGGATGCTGTTGGAGGAACGTTTGGGAACCCAGCAGGGAAGGTGGATAACAGAAACTTACGAGAATTGCTAGCTCTTAGGTGAATTTAGCTCAAACCTAGAGACTTAACGATCAGGTAAATAAATAACAATCAGCATGGAACAAAGACATGGAAGGTCAGGCAGCTGGTTTCCAGTCTTGACACACACCTTGGCTCCAGAGGAAAATCACTTCTCTCTCTAGGCTTTGTTGTCTTTGTCCCTTAGAGACGGTCATTCCCAGCTTTGCGGGATAATTGAAGCAAAACCTAAATAAGGCTTTAATCTCACTCCCACCTCCTTTCAGCCCAGCCCCGGCCCCCAAAGAAAGGTGTTATATAAATAAAAAATACCGTGGTTACAATGTGCTGGGCAAGTGTTTGATAAAGATCAGAGGAAGGCCGGGACCCCTTAATGACCACCACGGTGATGGGGGAGGCGCGATTCCATCCTTGTGTTTCAAGAAAAGTTTGTAAAGGAAGCCATGTGGCAGAGACTCACTGGGATGGTTTAAAAAATGAAGGAAATTCCCCATTTCCTGGTTGTAAGAAAATATGGGTGGAACAAGCCTTTAAATGAGCTGATCATGGCTCCGGACTTTGATGTTGGATGAATGACAATGATCTCCAAGGCAGGAACACAATGTAATGAACTCACCCAGCTTTTCCATGAAAAACAAAAATCACTGAAGGGGTCTTGTGTTGGAAAACAAAGGCGCTCTGACTGCAGGGCCTGGAAGAGGAAAGCGTGGGGGGGGGATGTTCTTGAGCTGTGGCTAATGGGAAGTGAAGCCACGAGGCTTCTAGGCTGAAGTGGTGGGGCTGTGCTGGATGTCGAGGAGGCATCTGCCCTGCTGCAGTTTAATTCAGGAAGCATTTATGGGAGGCCTACTATGTGTCTGGACCCATTCATAGGTCTGTCAATAGAGAGATCAATAAAAGCATTCAGGAACCAATGCAATAGTTGGAACACTTGATTCTTTTCTTCCTTGCTCCCTTCTTGCTTTCCAACCATATTTATTGAGTGCCTACTATGTGCCAGGCACTGTGCTGGGCAGTGCGGATATGGTGATGAATGTGGTGGATGTGGTTCTGTCTTCAAGGAAGCCAGAGTCTAGTCGGGAAGGCATAGCATTAGATGAGCCACATGATCAGGTGTGTCGAGGGCTGTGAAATGCAGAGAACTCTGGCTGCTCACAGTGGAAGTGTGGAGTGGGGAACTGGGCAATACGTTAAGTAGGCAGAAGACGTTGGGATTGACCCCGAAGGGGAGGCCATGCTTCAAAGGCAGAGCAGGTGATGTTGATTAAGCAAGGTTTTAGCAACAAACAACTTGAAACAACTTAAATACCTGCCAGCAGCGCAGTGGATACATTAATTGTAGTGTATTGTCACAGTGGAGTACTATATAGTGGTGAAACATGGAATGCTGCTACACACAGCACAGATATGACATGGAGAAACAAATCCAGACGCAGAAGAGCAAATCCCTATGATTCAATATATTTAAAGTTAAAAGAGTGAAAACTAGACTATTGGGAAACAGTCAGTACACCCACCCACTCCTCCTTCTGATAATAGCACCCTGATTTTCCCTTGGGATGCCACCCCTTCCCCCAACTTCAGTCTTTGACCTCCTGGAGGAAGGAACCTACTTCCCATTCCAGGTTGGGTCAATCACCACATTCCATGCCCTGAACCCCAGGAATCAGTTCAGGGTCATGTGACCTGTGGCAGTCTAATGAGAACCGACAGTCCTAGAGCTCTGGCTGGAAAGAGCTCTCTTTTTCACTGTGGTCACAGAGATGGCAGAACACCTGTTGGGAACTGCTGATGGGCAACTTGCCTCCCTGAGAGATGGACCTGCCCAAGGATGAAGTCAATACCAGGAGGGCTGAGAGATGGAGAGGGACCAGCTTCAGCCAATCTGAGTAGATTTCTCTGTCTGCACTAGGAAGCGTCTGTCTGTTGTAACACCCACATTGACACCTGGCGGGGTGACCGCAAGGGACTGAGAATGCTGGGAACAGTGAGTGATGAGAGTTCACTCTCTGCTTCCTGCCATCACCATTTTTCCTACCTGGTAAGGATCCTGGTGAAAAATGATCTGAACTCACCAGGTGCCTCAGGACATTAGAAAGAGTGTCTCTTCCCCCTATTCTCTTTGTCTCTCAGATCTCAGGTTTCCCTTCCATAAAATGGGTGTACCTAGGCAGTGCTGCCTTCCTGTTTGGGAAGCCTGTTAATTTCTATTAATTGCTTGTCTATGTCTGCTCCTGACCTTAATGAAAACTTCAACTTCTTCACGTTGGGCATTTGGTATGTACTAAGTGCGTGCAAAGCACTTTACCAGTGCTGTTGGCCCTTGGAATTCTCGGGGCGCTCACCCTGTGGGGAAGATTCTAGACCTATCTGCATTTTGCATATGGGGACGCTAATAGGGAAGGAAGGGCACATGGTCAGGGTCACCTGGGCTACCACATAGAAGTGAGCCAGGACTAGATTTTTGAGTGAGATCTTGCTTTCAAACTGGTACAGCTTCGAAGTTTCCAAGTGGTTTTTATCTCTGCATTTAATCCTCACCTGATCCTGGAACTGGTTTTCTGTTCCTATGTGACAGGTACAGGAATGGAGGTTCAGCAAGGGGTGGGGAACTTGACGAAAGCCACGCAGAGCTGCTGCTGCCAAGAATGGCTGATGTCCTTAATTAGGTCACAGTGACATGCATTGTAGGACAGGGTGGTGTGATGATTATGTCCATTTTGTAGATGAAGACACTGAGGCTGAGAAAATTAAGCCACTTCATCCAATTAGTTCTATAGCTAATTATGATAGAGCTGGGATTTGCACCCAGGCAGTTATATGCCACAATAGGATCCGAGGACACTCCCTGAGCCTTCTGGCGCATACACTGTCCTGTGATTTCGAAAGAGCTTCAGTGCGGAGAGGGCAGAGGGAGAACATGTCCAGCATCTCAACCGCATTGTTCCCCACTTGGCAGCACCCTCCAGTTCAGGTAAATAGAAGGGATTCCGTCATTGTTTGTCCCTGGTCCTAATGACTTTCGTCTTTGTGTCTTGGGAGCCAGACCTCACCCCTGGGAAGCTGGCCTGGGGCCTGAGAGGCACCAGCCGCCTCCATGAACAATGGCCTTTGTTCTTCACACTTTCCCTATCAAAGCCTCCCAGCAGGGATGGCCTTCAGAGGCCACAGGCGCTGTGATAATTCCTGTGCCAGAGCTGAGGGCGGGCAGGAAAGGAGAGGTTAGGTGTAACTTTGACCCAGTTAAATGACTCTGGGGTCTGCTGTCCTGCGTTGGAAAGAATAAGCCCTTAGCAGAGGCTATGAATAGCTTGGGCTTATTAGCTCATCTTGTCGCCTGTGAATTGTTCTCTTGTTACCTTCTGGGAGTAGCAAGTCTGGAAATGATATTGGTGGATGGGGACTATCAAAAACAATGGCAATAATAATAGTGATGGTGCTTAGCTATATTTATTATGTACTTACCATGTTCTAGGCACTCTAAGTATTTCATATTAACATACACAGTTACATTTCATCCTGAAACAATCCTGGAAGGTGAACACTGCTATTACTATCCATGTTTTTCAAATAAGGAAACTAAGGCTCAGGGAAGTAAATCAGTTGCCCGAGGTCACAGAGCCAGACCTTGAACCTAGGACTATGGGACTCCAGAGCTGATGGTCTTCAGCACTGGGTTCAGGTGGGTCTTTGTAACCATGAGCAGCACGTGATGGGGACAGAGGAGGCACATGGGGGCAGGCACACCTGAGTTCTGCTGCTCGGCCATGTATGTGACCTTGGGCTGGTGCCTCTAATTGCCGGGCCTCTCTTTCCTCATCTGTAAAATGGGATGAGGTGTCTTAATGCTGGCCCACCGGCCAGGCTCTCTGCAGGAAATAGAAGCTGCTCTCTCGATGTTCAAACTATGAAAGTTTAATGAACTCACTACTAACGGAGGGGTAGGTTTGTTGAGTGAATAAACAGTGGGTGCTGAGGCACCCAGAGTCTAGCAACAGTGGGGAGCTGTTAACACCCATGAGCTGACATAGGAAATAAGGAAAGCAGGTTTCAGGAGCCCAGTTGGAGCTGGGGACAGGGTGTATCATCCACCCAGCAGTGGTCAGGGCAGGATACACCCTTGTTGGAAAGGTAGTTCTGAATTAGGGAGGAAGCAAGGAAGGATCACCCCAGCTCCTTTCTCCCTCCTCCCTTTCATCTCCTGCCAGTGCTCCTGTTCGATGATTCCAGCCAGAAACCAGAGCACATGATGTCCTTGGAGGTTTTATAGGAGTTCAGGAAGGATTGAATGAATTAAAACATGTGAAGCTCTTAGAAAATGCCTGGCCCCTGGTCAGTCCTCAGTAAATGCTGGCTAATATATTTCAAGATGCTTCTATTCAAGAAGAGCTGTCAGACAAGTCAAATAAGCACAAAATATGATGCCTTTTCTCAATCTAAGGAGGAGATATTGATTGGGGAGAGGAGACAGGAAGCCTGTTTTGATCAAGTGGGTGAAGGAAAGTCTATCTGAAGAGGTGAAGTTGGAGCTGAGACCTAGAAGGATGAGTGAGAAGCCTCTAGGCCCAGAGAGGAGGGGTCCCAGTAACTGGAAGAGCAAGTGCAAAGGCCCAGAGGCAGAAACAACTTGGGATATTCAAGGAACAGCAAGGTGACCACAGCATGAGATTTATAGTATATTATCAGAGTTGAAGTCCGAGAAGTGTCATGGGCCTTGGAGAGGTCAGTGTAAGGAATTCGGGTTTTCTTCTGATAAGACAAGAAGCTCCTAGAAGGGTGTTACACTGTGAAAGGGACGTGACTCGGGGTGCTCCTCTGGATGTTTCAAGAAGCAGATGTCAAGATGAGATTAAACTTGTAAGGATTTTATTAGGGGACGTGCCTATTAGAAAATGGAGAGGGGCCGGGCGAGGCCGAGGAGCTAGCCGTGGCACTGCCTACAGATCTGATCCCAGTGAGGGGGAGAGGGGAAGCAGCTTGGGTGGCCACGTCCCAGGCTGCCAGGCTGTCTGAGGAAAATTCAACAAAGTTGTAGGGTTCCTTGAGTTGTCAAAGGACTTCCATGTCTCCCAGAAATGGGCCTGTCTCAGCATCCTGCCATTTGCAGACACTGGCTGGGGACGGCCCATAGGAAACGTGCCTTCCCCTGAACGCAGGGGCCTTTCAGAGCCTGTGCTTGTTGATCTGCAGGTGCATTCTCATGTTGCCCCACCTGTCTTGCACCTAGAGGTGTACCTGGGCTACTCCCCGAAGACTGGTCAGGAGGGTGGACAGGAGGTGCACTGATGGCCGTTGAAGGGAAGCCCTAGGCAGGACTCGGTGTGCAGGCCAGACAGAGGTGTGTGAGCCAGGCCCTGCCTGGCTCCATCCCTGCCTGCTGACACCCCCTCAAATCCCCTGTCTCCCCAGAGGAAGTCAGGCCTGTAGCCCGGCTTCCGGCTATTATGCCATTTTTACAGCCTGGACTTGATTTAGGTGTTACGCTCTTGCTAAGAATATGCCTTGAAAGGAACCTTTATTATTGTCCTGATTTGTAAAGAATTGGTTGTTGCTTTTTTTTTTCTTTCCCTACTCCCCTTTCTTCTCTGCGTGGTCAAGCTGGAGCCCTGTTATTGTTGTTAAATTTAGATCTGAAACTATATTGGGCTTGGGCTGATGTCTCTGTGCTTTCACTTCTTAAAACAGGAAGGAAGGCCCCAGCTGGGGGGATTCGCAGAGCCAAGAAGCTGCTCTGAAGGCCTCGGGAAGTGTGTTTTGGTGGAAACCATTAGATATGCTCAGAAGGGACCGGATTCAGAGAGTGTCTTGGTGTAGTTAAATCCAAAGATTTCCCCCAGGCCTTCTGCTATACTTGTCGGTCAGGTCTGCCACCGTGCTGGGTTAGAGCATGGGAGGCGAGGGCGGCATCTTGGGGGTTCAGATCCCAGCTCAGCCACTTTCTAGCTATGGGGCTTTGGACTGGAAACTCCTGCTCAGCTTTGTCATTGCCTCAGTTTCCTCATCTGTAAATGGGGATAATGTTACCTATCTGCTAAGGCTCGTGGTGGTTAACCCAGGTAGCATGTGCAAAGTGTTTAGTAGAGCACCTGATACATGCATGCTTAATAAGTGCTAGCCATTATTATTAGCTCTGGGTTTCTAGCTGGTGGGGCTTACACTTAGACCATATCAAGGAAAGTCTAAGAGATAAAAAGGATGTCATGGTAAAGCATTAAATGATCAACTGAATAAGCATACTAGTTAATTAAGAGTCAACTTGTAAAAGTTACTAAGAAATAGTAAAAGTCATTTAGTGATACTAGCTAATGCTCACCGAGCACTTTCTATATGTCTGGCACTGAGCTAAATCCTTGATATGTGAGACAGCATAGAGCATAGTTACAATCAGGGGCTCTCAGAACATTCGATTCACAATCCCAGCTCTGCTGTTTAACAGCTGTGTGGCCTTGCAGACGTTAATTTACCTCGCTGAGCTTCAGTTTCCTCATCTTCAAAGTTCTGGTAATTTGTTGATGATTTGAGGAATTAATTTAAGTAAAACTCCTTGTACTTAGAAAGTACAGTTTACATGTTTGCTGTTATTTACAGAATTATTTTATTTAAATGTCCCAATCCCTTGAGAGAGATGCCATGGAACTAGAGGATATCATGTTAAGTGAAATAAGCCAGGAGCAAAAAATTAAGTACCATGTGTTCTCATTCATATGTGTAAGCTAAAAAAAAGTTGATACCAAAAAATTAAAAAGTAAAGCAGAGGATACTGGAGGCTAGGAAGGGTAGAAGGAAGGGAGAGATGGGAGAGATTTGTTAAAAGATACAAAATTACAGCTATTTTAGTTACTATAGCCTTGTAGTATAGCTTGAAGTCTGGTA